>CABEEJ010009705.1:0-10520 GCA_901482245.1 Timema douglasi
GCCTAATTAAAACGTTATTTAAAATGTTAACAATCCTGCTTCGAGGTGCATTCGGACCCCCTTCCGTCCACCTATGTTAACAATTTCAAATCTCTTGGTGCCGTAGATTTGGCTGGACATCGCACGCACACAAACACTTCCTTTTAGTATTGTATTATAGATGATAGATGATGGATTAAATAGCTAAGCTATTGTATTTGTTAATTACTGTTATAGCCGCATCTACTTTAAATTGAAAAATTGCACCTGATCTTGGGTTCGATTCCCGTGTCCATGTGTCATTTTTCAATTTAAAGACCATTATATTTTTGTATCTTAATCAGTAATAGAAAACAGGCAAAATACCCATTTAGGGTACATTTTGCAGTTTTAATACCTTTCTTTTAATCTCTCTACTGATATTTTTATTTCAAGTTTTGGAAACTGTGTAATTCTTATAAAAAATTAATTTTTATGCCAGTATAGTGAATGTTGTATAGTCTTCAGCGCATTTAACTAAAATCATTGCAATAGACTAGGATTGCCAGTGACGTAGAGGTCAAGGTTCTTATCTAGGCCGACCGTGCTTGGAATGATTCTCCACAAAAATGCTGTTTTGCATTTAATATAGGCCTATTTAAAAAATAAACCATCACACAATATGTCTGAACTTGTTTTAAATTTTGTAGCCTTGAAAACTTATCAATTTATTCCTAAGACTGTGCTTATGGTTTTTTTATGGGATGCTAATCTGTTTCTTTATTAAAAGTTAATAGTTTTAAAACAAACATTATTAGGAAATAATCACAATATTTTTATAAAACTGGTTTCCAACTTTGTTTATTGTAGAACTAATCTTTTTAAATGTATCACCAAGATTATAGTAACAGCAACTTTTTTTCCTTCAAAATATTACACCTTTAGTAGAACGTGTTAAATAGATAAAAATGTGGTTTTTAATAAAAACTCGTTTTCTCAGTGTGTCTATATTTAAAAACAAATTTCAGACTCGTATGAAACGCTTTCTATCTTTTTAGCTAATATAGGCCTTTTTTATGTATAACACTTTTAATATTTTTTTACTATAGTGGCCTAAAACCCGTTTGCGGTTGTACGCATATATACTAATTACGCTTATGTGTTAGGGATGAGGAAGGTTGAATTTAGAAGACGTGTGCCCGCTTTTGGTTGGAGTTGGAGGGAAAAACCATTTAGGGAAAAGCATCCTTAGTACGCCCGACAGAAATTCTAACCATGATCTCCCCGTTATCGGCAGTTTAGTCTATTGTGTGAGTAACGTCATATCCTACTGATTATATATTTTGTATTCGCTTTGCTCTTGGGGGCTCAGCCCCCAAACTCCCAGGGAGTTTTCTTTGCAAGTGGATGTAAACTAATTTAATTCCAGAGCCGTTTTATGATAGGTCTTACCGTTTAGCCACAAGAGACCTCCAAAGAAAGGTCCGCACCGACTTTAAAGTTGCTCCGATATTTTGAATTTTTTTCGGGGACTAAAAATTAATGTTTTTAACTTTTTGGATTTTTCCCGTTGTTTACAGGATATAAGCTATAAGTTTGCCATATTTCAAGTTTCTAGCTCATCTGGAAGTGGGTAAACATTAATGTCAGTGAGTGAGTCAACCATGTAGTAGTATAATGTGCACTAGTAAAAGTAAATATAAATGTAGTGAGTCAACCATGTAGTAGTATAATGTGCACTAGTAAAAGTAAACAGAAATGTAGTGAGTTAACCATGTAGTAGTATAATGTGCACTAGTAAAAGTAATCAGAAATGTAGTGAGTTAACCATGTAGTAGTATAATGTGCACTAGTAAAAGTAAACAGAAATGTAGTGAGTCAACCATGTAGTAGTATAATGTGCACTAGTAAAAGTAAACAAAAATGTAGTG
The DNA here is from genome assembly GCA_901482245.1 of Timema douglasi. NCBI lineage: Eukaryota > Metazoa > Arthropoda > Insecta > Phasmatodea > Timematidae > Timema > Timema douglasi. The sequence goes on from CABEEJ010009705.1 coordinate 1,890, forward strand.
AGTCAACCAAGTAGTAGTATAATGTGCACTAGTAAAAGTAAACATAAATAGGTTTTATATAATCTAATTTGTGGAATTTGGAAGTTCTATTAGTTTTTACTGTGTATGATTATATTTACTTACGCAACTACGTCATGAGAAGATCTATTTACGAGAATTTATATTTTTTACTTAACATATTAAAAGGAATCAAATCAATTATGATTGTGCGCTCAAGCATATTACGTCATGTTTAGCAGTTTCTCTACTCACTTTGATGGCTGCATGTTCTAAGGCGTCACTATCGTAATATACACGACTGCCAATGACTGGGAGATTGGGGCTTGAATCCCGGTTGGGTGTACTGATGGTGGGTTTTCCCTAAATGGTTTTCTACTCTCATTCCACGAAAATGCAGCTACACTTCCTCTAAATGCAACCTTACTAATCTCTAATTCATTAGCGTAATTAGTACATAAGCGCTTAACACAGAGAGGTAGTAAGATGTGCTACTTAAAAAAAGGAGTATTTTCTGACAAATTAATAAAAGATAACTTAACCATAGCCACCAAGTCATATATTACATTCTATTCTAAAAAAACTCAGCTTGTTACGAATTAACTATAATGTGTAACTCCAGACAAAATAATATCTTCTCTGCCATTACTCACACATTAAAAAAAAAGTGATCACAATTTTCAATATATTGAGATTATTCATTGGTTAAATTAATGTTTACATTACGAACTGTCAAATCACATTTGTAATTAAAGCAAAATTAATATTCTAGAATGTAATCCAGACTTACTGGTATGGAAATCCAACAAATGGGATCATTCATTGCAATAGGCAAAAAGTAATATTTTATGATACGGGTTTATTAAAGCCGACACAAAATAATCACTGATTTGTAATTGTTTTAAATCTAGTTTCAGGATGACTATGAATACGTTTACTTTTTAAAAAGTAATTATCTTCATTCATGTATGCGTCCTTCTATACCTTTAGTTATGATAATCTTTAGTAAGAAAACTCAAGCTAAATACATATTTTAAACAGTATTAAAGTTAATGTAGCATGAGCTAAAGTTATTTTATGCAGATTAAAAAACGCCATTTATTTACATAAATTAATGGAGAGTAATAATTGTAACATAATGGAGATTAATACATCGCCTTTATTTAATTTTAACCAAACTGTAATATAAAGAATTTTTGTTTATGCTCATAATGGCAGTATTTTGGAATATTACACACTATATATAAGTTGTTTCCAATTTAAAAGTGCCCCAGGCCCACAATTGAATCTTTGAGTCTCTTCATAGTGCTCAGAGACAACGAGCTATAGCTACGATTTTTTTATCTTTTGATTTCCCATCGACATGGAAATCTGTGTTTTAATCCCGGTCGGATCTAAACCTACTGAGAGGGTTTTTGTTAGAAGATTTTTAACTCTTGTCTCCAAATGGAGGTATATTTTCTAGAGACCGTACCTTCCTCATCCCTAATCCATATGCATATGTGGAATAACTACACGGGTAGTAAGACGCAGTGCACACTTATCTTCAAAGCGATCTCCTTAGGAGCCGTCCTTGAATTATGTAAAGCTTTTTTTTATGCTCCCATCACGTAAGGGATCGAAAGATTTTCTGTCACCTCCCCGCCCCCCTTCTAATCTTACTTTTTTTTTACGATTTGGTAAATTATATACTTTACTAATTATTAAATTATTTTTAGACATAAGGATTGGTAACAAAGCGAGTGATATGGGATTTTAGAATACTTTAATTTCTGTAAAATTAGGTGTAACACAAGTAAACAAAATACAAGTGAAATTTTATAATTACATTTTTTTATTTTAACTTTGTCTCGCTCTCAATATTGATAAAATAAACCTAAATTAATATTGATTTTGGTCCCCCTCCCGCGTTTCCCCCTCTTCCCCCCATGTAAGAAAACCGAATTAAATATAGAACCTTCCCCACTGTATAATCTGTGTCAGTGCAGTGGCTTCATACAACACCACCGTAATCTTTAACGTGTTCTAGCGGGCGGGTAAACGAGAAACTATTAATGAAAGAGACGTTCAAATCGGGTCGAAACGATATTATAGTTAATTTTCACTTGTGATATTTGAGTATTAATTTTTCTCTTTCGGTAATACTTGTTAGCTGTAATAATTTTAAACCGCCGTTCTAGTCATTCCCGGTCTCTCGTTTGGAAATAATCTTTCCTTGACTTAATAAATTTAACTTGTGTTTGTTTGGGGGAATGGTGGGTTGAGGCTTCTATATCAAACATTCGACTGTACATCGAGTTCAATGACACTATTTTTTATCATTCTTTCTGCTGGCAATTGTAATTTCCTCCTAGTAAACTAAGCACACCTCCCCTATTTATATAATATTACTCGTTGCTCTAAATCTAAAGTAACAGGAAACAATAACATGTAGTGCTGATGTAGGCCTTGTTAAGGAGCATTAAGAGTCTTCACGGAATGATCCTTTGAGGCCAAGTATCGTTTCCTTCCACTTACAGCTGTACTTGAGCCAATTAAACTCGGTGAGAACACTCGTAAATCTACCTCGTCAGTTGGCAATAAGTCTTATTTGCAACGCCGGGAACCAGGGTGGGGGGCCTCGTGCGCTTCCTTACTCGTTTAAACGGGATTTATGGAACTAAATGAAGGCGATGACTTATCCAGCTGTTTTTCTATGTTTAAATTAGGCCATTAAATGACCTAATTAGCCATAACATGACTTGTAATTCTGTAGCAAACTATTCTATTTAGAAAATATAGCAATATATATACATTCCTTTTTATGGGACATTGGAAGTTTTAATGAGTTTGAAATGGCCTGTATCCTGTTCTCAACATACGAATATCTTTTCTCGTGAAGTTTATCTGCGACTTAAAATGATCGAACCCAAGATAACGTGATTAGGAGGGGGGATTTTAGAGTATTTCGCGAATATTGCTTTCGGGAATACTCACACCTAGCTCGCCTATTTGACTCTGCGGTATGAAAATATAACTCAATACTTGCTAACAATGACAAAATCGTTATGTCTGTCAGTTTTACACTATCTTATAATCATTAGGCTATGATTCTTGCGATTAATATGCTGCAGTCCTCCACGTTTTCCTATTGTTGGTGAGTTTTTTTACATCTTTGTTTCTTCTTCTGCCAACATCTTCACGACAATCTTAGTCTCCCTTTTAAATTGTTCCCTTCCAAATCTTCTTCAAACCATCATGTCTCATTATATGGCCTATCATGTTAATTCTTCTTTGCTGTGTATACCTTTCTAAAGTTACCTTTATTTAGTTGTTCTTTCTTAGCACTTCTGTCACCATCTGTCAAAAATGAAAGATACAAAACAAATGGTTAACCTTTTAAATAAAATGTAATCAGATTTAGTAATTCTTCGAACTCTCAAATTAAATTCTTCTTATGGCGATCTGACTACTTTCCGGTACAATTCCTCATATTTGAAAATGAATGTTCTTTGGTATTAAGCAGGCGACGACTTTGTGTTAACCGTACGAATAAAAATAAGTTTCAATGAGTAAATCAATAGAAAATAAAATTATTTTTAAGAGTCTCAGTTAAACAAACCGCGTCGGTTATGTAATTAAAATTAATATTTTAAATGCATCAATAAAAATACACTTGTGTTTTAACATATTATTAAAACTATAAAATTATATCCTCTCCATTCTGTGCATGAGCTATAATTGTCGTAAACGTAGTCTAGTTTTTCAACCGCGTATTACTACCTGATCCAATTATTTTCACTAATGAGGTAGGGAAGAGGGTTTAATTCTTAGGAAACGTACCTGCATTTGCATAGAGGGAGAGTGGTGCCATTTTGACATTTGTGAGATAAATACAGGGGCTTCATGTTGATGTTTGTTGCTTCACATGAGTGCTATTCCTGTTACGATCTGACTATAATTGACATTAAATCGTGTGTGTGACTTGAGTTGACGCCGCTGTGCTCGCTGGAACGTGTCTGCGGCGGAAGTTGAGAACTCGGCAGAGTATGACGACAACATTGTTGCGTTTCGTGCACGTCACACGTCAAGAGATATCAGAAGCAGGTTGAAATCCGGGCCTTTAGTTTCGATTATAACTCCCCAGATGTAGCGAAGCGCTCTAAACAACGCATATGTTGGTCCACGGGTAAATTCCTCTTGAGTGTAGCCGATCATCTTTCCCATGCCTTCTTTAATCCCTCTCTCAGTAACCTTACGAGAACGTAAGGAAGACTACTAAAAAAACTCGGTTTATCTAAAGTGTAGATCCCAAATATGTTAAGTTCAAATTAAAATAATTACCTATACTCCTTAAAAAATAACTGTAAAACAAATAACAAAAAACCTACATTTTAGAAAACTAACAAAATGTATTTATGAAACAAAAATATTTTTAGCAAAAACACGACTTTTCAGGTAACAGTTACAAAGATACCCTAAATTTTTAATTATGTAGCCTAAACTTTACCGACAGTTACAATATTTTTTATAGGTGTTCAGGTAAGTAAAACTCATACCAGATATCATAGACAATCAAAATTTTCTCTCATTCTCTTGTTAAATTCTGGTCGTTCTGTCTGCAAGAGCTCATCCTGTACCTCTAGTTGCTGCTTATGTTGTTGTTCTGTGTACGTGGCTTGTGGAAACTGAATCCGGCGTAGTAATGTTGTACGAAAGGGCACAAACCACACGACAATCTGCACAGTGTAGTATTCCCTTGCTTGGGAGTGCTGTTACCTCTATTCAGACTTGTACACGCGGGCGATACAGTTTTGATCGAGGCTTTAGGCTTCATTTGAATAATGAACTGTTAATTTGTATCCCTGCTTTCTTATTTCACACTTTAATACGGTTAAGCTGCTTACTTACTTTATGGCATTAGGAACTCGAAAGTTCATTGCCGCACTTACAAAAGTACGCAACCTATACCTCTCTTGAGCTAGTTCTATCCAATCGACCTCATTACACTCTATCCCTATCTTGAGATAGTTCTATCCATTCCACCTCATTACAGCCTATCCCTATCTTGAGATAGTTCTATCCAGTTCACCTCATTACACCCTATTTATATCTTGAGCTAGTTTATCCAGTCCACCTCATTACACCCTATCCCTATTTTGAGCTAGTTTATCCAGTCCACCTCATTACACCCTATCCCTATCTTGAGATAGTTATATCAGGTCCACCACATTACACCCTATCCCTATCTTGAGATAGTTCCATCCGGTCCACCTCATTACACCCTATCCCTATTTTGAGCTAGTTTATCCATTCCACCTCATTACACCCTATCCCTATTTTGAGCTAGTTTATCCAGTCCACCTCATTACACCCTATCCCTATCTTGAGATAGTTCTATCCAGTCCACCTCATTACACCCTATCCATATCTTGAGATAGTTCTATCCAGTCCACCTCATTACACCCTATCCCTATTTTGAGCTAGTCTATCCAGTCCACCTCATTACACCCTATTTCTATCTTGAGCTAGTTTATCCAGTAAACCTCATTACACCCTATCCCTATCTTGAGATAGTTCTATCCAGTCCACCTCATTACACCCTATCCCTATTTTGAGATAGTTATATCCAGTCCACCTCATTACACCCTATCCATATCTTGAGATAGTTCTATCCAGTCCACCTCATTACACCCTATTCCTATTTTGAGCTAGTTTATCCAGTCCACCTCATTACACCCTATTTCTATCTTGAGCTAGTTTATCTAGTCCACCTCATTACACCCTATTTCTATCTTGAGCTAGTTTATCCAGTAAACCTCATTACACCCTATCCCTATCTTGAGATAGTTCTGTCCATTCCACCTCATTACACCCTATTTCTATCTTGAGCTAGTTTATCCAGTACACCTCATTACACCCTATTTATATCTTGAGCTAGTTTATCCGGTCCACCTCATTACACTCTATCCCTATCTTGAGATAGTTCTATCCAGTCCATCTCATTACACCCTATCCCTATTTTGAGCTAGTTTATCCAGTCCACCTCATTACACCCTATCCATATCTTGAGCTAGCTATCCAGTTCACCTCATTACACCCTATCTCTTTCAGGTCAATTCTAATGTTATCTTCCCATCTGCGTCCATGCCTTCCCAATGGTCTCTTTCCATTGGGTTTGCTAGTTAACTCTCTGAACACGGTTCTAGATTCGTCCATTTGCGCTGCAAGTTTTGCCCACCGTATTATACGATACTTATTATCCTAACAATGTGATGGGTACAGGATATATAACTCATCCTTATGAAACCTCCTCCACTCCCCAGTAACCCCATCCTTGGTTTTTTTGTTCATGTTATTTAAGATACCACGTTTCATAACCATGGAGAACAACTGGTTAGATTATGATTTGATGACGTCTAAGTTCTACATTCTTTTAAAGCATTTAATTTTAATATTTTATTACGTCCAACTGCCGATCACAATATGATAATACTTCACACAATATACTTACATACAACCCGTCCCGTCCAGAAGTTTGAGGCGAGGAAGGTAAAATTTGGAGGAATATATCCGCAGGGGGTACAACTCACTTTTAAAACTAAAATTAACTTCTTTTTAATTGAGTAACTGAAAACAACTTTTTTTTTTTAAAAAAGCGACTGTCACCAAAAGTATTTATTATTTGACAATTTTAGTAATAACAATTATATATACACAAACCAAACTAGTAAAAGTGCTATCCTCTTTGAAATTTTTAAAGCTAGAATTTATCATTATAGGGCTTATTAAAAAGTTAATATTAGGTATTTTTTTATGTAATGTTTATCTCTAAATTAAAACACATCCTAATTTTGACCATACCCCATCAAGGTTTTTGGTTATATTTATTGAAGTTTGCTAAAATAGTAACTAATTGCTTAGAATTCATTATAATGCGTATAACCTAGATAAGTAGTAATGATACGTGGTGCTAAAAAAATAACACATTATTACAAAATTTTGTTATACGTCGTTAATTTGTGACTATGTATTTTTTCTATTTATATAAATACTTATACATCCATTAATGACACATACTTATACATCCATTAATGACACATCTTGTAGATCAAAAAAGTACTTCCTGCCTCACCATTCTCTTGTTTGCTTTTATTAAAATTCTATCTTCAACCCATTTAGAACGTTACGTGGTTCTCAACCTCGGGGTCGTGGCATGTTTCTGGTGGGATCGCGATGATTTTTGAGGTTGTAACTTTATGTTAACCAGCCTCGGTGGCGTAATTATCTAACGCTCTTGTTTCGTGTTGGGATAGACTGCCGAGGACGGGGAGATCGAGGTTCGAATATAGGTCAGGTGAACTGATGAGCGTGTGTCCTAAATGCTTTTCCACTCTCCCTCCACGCAAATGTGGGCTCACTTCCTCTAAATTTAACCTTTCCAGTTCCTAACTTATTAGCGTAATTAGTACTTAAGCGTATACCCCGAACGGTTAGTAAGACGCTGTTTTAAATAAATAAATAAAAACTTTGTTTACTATTTAAAGTGATTATAATTGCTGTAGGAAGCTACAAAATTAAAATGGGTAGTTTATTTGTTAAAATTATAAACACTGTTAAGTTACTGTTTAGGTTTCTTTTGTTATCCAACTCTGACAATTGCTCTCACTCTGCTTACTGTGACATTCTCGCGTTTGGTTGAATGGTTGAATGGTTGAATGACGCTGCTAACATAACTCCCAAAATACCCATTGGGCTCGTTCATTATACTTTGAGACATCTTAGTCGCATTCGAATAAATCAATACTAGTTCATTTATATTAACTCAATCTAGCGAGTGGGATAAACGTGGTTTGTCGGGGATTAGGTCAAGATTCAAATTCCGACCGAGGGTGATTTTTATTTCTAAACAGTATCCCCCTTCTAGCTTCAAACAAATAAAGGTATATTTCTTATAAATTCTACCTACCCTGAATGTATAAAGGCTGGATAGGCAGTAAGATTAAATAATAATAGTACTTTAAATATTAGGATACGGACTTTTGTAGGTTATTGAGGGGTCTCGGTGGTCTCAAACACAAAATTTGGGGTATAACCCTGCTAAAGGTTGGAACCTCTACCCTAACGTTTGTGACATTATTACTTTTCAGACAGATAATTTAGTTGCTGAGAGTCATTACTTTATTTTATTGGATGGTTCAAATTAATTATTTATTTGACAACAAAATGCTAAGCTAGGGGAGTAGGTAATCTCTTCTTAAATCCATGTTTGTAATATATTTATATAAATTTGTTTAGCTTGGTGTCGTTTGACGTTTTGTGGAACACAGCAAACGTTTCCAGAAAACCTCAGTTTATCCTACTCACATTAGAACATTAGTGAGGTGGCTAATTAATATAGTATGCATGTTAGAAAGGCTGGGGATGGGGCAAAGTTGGGTTGGTGAAATGCGATCATCTGCCTCGTTCGAGGGATTGCGGCTTTTGCCTGCCTTGTACTCTCTCTCCATAATACACATTCTGCTGGGAACTGTTGTGTGCGAGTTAAAGGAGGGAGGGGCCCCATCCCCTCTTGTTCCTGTCTGAAATGTGTTCATTTTACTGACGTGAGACGGAAGGGATTGAAAACAGTTTCGTTCGCTATACTTCCTCCCC
>CABEEJ010009706.1:0-17268 GCA_901482245.1 Timema douglasi
CCAGTAGTTTCGGAGCCTATTCATTACAAACAAACAAACAAACAAAAAATCAAACCTTTCCTCTTTATAATATTAGTATGATTGCATGTGCTATTTTGACATGTGAATAAATTCTTATTAAATTTGGGCGAAACGTCTTTTAATTAATTTTAATCAATGTGAGAGAAAAAATATTCTAAAAACATAATTTAAATTAATTATGATAAGAATATTCTCTTACATAATTAATTACGTTTTGTTTCTAAATATTTGTAAATCTCTGATACCAGAATTTTGAGTCCAAAAAATATAATAAATTAAACACAGAAATGTTTTGGTGCGTGCCTATGTGGGGTTTTATCGAGAACCATCAACTGATTCAAAATGTCGTTTCATAAAAAAAATACCATATGTTATAGTAAGCTTATTGTTTGATATAAATTAATATTAGATTATAATTAAGTTATGTGATTAACTAGTGCAGTGATCAGACCTAAATTCAGAAAGAAAAAAAAAAGGCTTAACGTCACATGAGGAATATTTAGCGAAGTCTAGCGCTTACTACCGCTACCTACTCAAACTGAAATAGTGTTGTTTAAAAAAAAGTTCACGGGCTACCCGAACCTTTAACTAAAGGGGCGGCGAATCAAGGGCAACTATCGTTATATAAATTGCTCGTTTTATTTGCAGCTCTTATGGGGCCTCCAGCACCTCGTCGGGACTTAAACTTGTTTACGGCGTTAAACTTTCCCTTCTATGGTCGGCTAGTAACGACTTGATCCAGGATAAACTTTCAGTCGTTGGGTTTATTTATATTTTTACCTTGCTCATCGGTAAAATTGATCCTGGGAGGGAAAGTTACTACTCGTCTTAGAACTGATGAGTGATGAGTGATGACACATTTCAGGCCACAGTATTAATGGGCAAGACAAATATATTATTAAGAGTAGAGTGAGCCCATCGACATAAATGTCATCCATGTATAATATTGAGCGTATTTAAAATTATGTTTCCAAATAAACCTACACACCACATTACCACATGTTCTATGGCGTCACACTCGCAATATATTAGATTTCCGATGACGGAGAGATTGTGTTCAATCCCGGGGTGGAGTGTATTAAACGTATTTTTTCCTAAATTGTTTCGCACTCTTCCCACGTAGATACGGGTACATTTAATCTAAATATAATCTTCCCAATCCCTAACAAATTAGCGTACAACCTGAATGGGTAGATGCAGGGCTGAAAAAATCCTTTACAACAAATTACACTATCTAACATAACATCGTTCAGAATGTAGTGTAATATTACATACTCACCCCAAGTATATAGATGATCTAACAATGTAAAAGGTAGGATTTAGAAGAAAAGCAGTCACATCTGCGTGGAGAAATAATGGGAGACTAATTAGGAAAAACTATCTCAGCACACCCGGCTGGGATTCGAGCAACAACCTTCCCGTCACCAACAAACCAGATCACATAAGACTGAAGCCTTAATCCACATGCCACACGATGTGGGTTTTGTTTATTTATTTTATAACTTCCCACATATGTGAGCCAGAGGATTAAATGTTAAGTTCACATGGTTCAGTTTTATAGTGACGTAGAGGATGTGGTTTGAGCCCCGGCCAGATGTTATACTGAGGGTGTTTTTTCCTAAATAGTCTACCCGATCTCCCTTCTCGCAAATACGAGTATCTTTCAAATTAATTCTACATTAATAATCCCTGCCACACTTGCGTAGCTTAAAAAAAAATTAGCTATTTTATTTTTGAACCGATAATTATATTAGAACACGACTTATAAACTAACTGAGATCTAAAAAAACACAACATCCAGACTGCAGCCGTTAAATAATCGCTGTGAAAGCGGAAGCCCACATTTAACACATTATATATATTTTCAGCATTGCTGAGAATTTAGCCCAGGTACCATTAGTTTAGCAGGAAAACATGCTACCTTATTTTTAGCACAATGTTTTACTACCCGTTCAAATGATACGCATACTTATTAATTATGATAATGAGTTAGGGATTATGAAAGTTGAGTTTAATGGAAATGTAACCAGATTTGCTTGGGGAGAGTGGGAAACCATTTAGGGAAAACCACCCTCAGTACACCCAACTAATGGCGTATAGCCTGAACGGGTAGTTAGACACTTGGGGGCGGGGGGGAGGGGCGGGAGGGGGTCATAAAGGTTTTGGCCAGACTGACAAGAATGCGAGCGAGAGAGCGACTGCGTGGCCAAAATGCCGAGCGAGCGCGTGATTAGCAGATAGCTCTCAATAGTTGTTGACGAGGAGGCAAAGGTTCGAATCTTGGCTCAATGAACTGAGGGTGGTTTTTTACAAGTGATTTACTGTTGTTGTTTTCCCATCCTATTTCTACGCTAGGGGTGATTCTTATTTGCAAAGGTCTACTTTGATTATAATATTGACGTATTTTAACATATCAGTTATATAATATATAACTGATATGTTAAAATACGTCAATATTATAATTTATAATCAAAGTAGACCTTTATATTTATATATATATATATATATATATATGGTTTTAACAATTAAATTAGGCCGTTAGTAGCAAGTGTGCTAAATCTATCAAAAATTATATAAAAAAAGTAACATATCATGTCAAATTGAAAAGTTTTCCTAGCCCTCAATGAACCAACACACACTAATATTGCCGAGCGTCTATAAACTAGATTGTTCCGGCTTGAGCGCGCGCGCTTTAAAAGTAGAACCAGTTATATCTTTCAAGCTCACAGCTTGTGAATGTGTCCAGTTCCAGGACACCACCTTGGTTCGGATTCCGCGTTAAGCTGTAGGTCTTCCATTTTATCTCACAATCACCCTACCATTACACATTAGCGTAAGTGCGTAATAACCAAACGTATAGTAAGACGCGGTGTTATTATTTATAATAATAATTATTATTATTAGTATTATTTTCATTATTATTATTAATATTATTATTATTTTATCATCGCGTCCTACTGCTCGTTCGCTCCATACGTCTAACGTAAAATTAGAAGGAGCTACACAAAATGCCGTTTTTTTGGCTTTAGAACTCCTAGTGCGCCCATATTTGTAGCTATGTTACAGTTAAGTATTTCCACTAAACTGTTTATATACCATAATCGATATCTCTCAACCTGTTGACTAAGTATGTTCTAGGGGTTATTCCAAATACCTGTTTTTTTTAAAGTGCTGCATTCTACTATATAACGACTTCAAGCGTGCGTTCAAGACAAAGGTGTACATTTTTGGAAATTCCTATCCACATTGAAGAAGCACAAATATTACAAACTGGGAAACAAGGTCAAATGGAACACATGTTTATATATACTCATTATTTTTGTCTCTCCTGTCCCCCGATGAAGTAGGTTCCACATGTCACGGTACACCCTGTGTGTGTGTGTATATATATATATATATATTTCAACATCATTTAAAATCGAACCCGCTTCAATGGCTGAACGGTCTATGGCATCACTCTCGCATTAGACTGACCTGCTGATAACTAAGATATCAGGGTTCAAATCCCGGTCAGGTATATTGAGGGTGGTTTTTCCAAAAGGGTTTATTCCACAAAAATGCAGGTAGATCACCTCTAAAGGGCTTCCTTCCTCATCCTTAACCCATTAGAGTAATTATCATATCTGCATATAGCTTGGAGAGATAGTAAGATGAGGTGATATAAAAAAACTAGAATCGAGTAAAGGTCTTATTTAACTTTTTGTCAAACACACTAGCGGCTTAAGAAAGGGAATTGGTTTCAAATAAGAGGAAACATTTTTTGTTTAATAATAAAGTTAAATGTTTCTTTAGAACTATTTATCTAAAGTGCACGAAAGTGCAAACGAATGTTACGAAGAAGATGCGTTCAAGGACTAACGTCCACACTTCAATGATACCCCTATTATTATCGAGTTTGTGGTCCAACTGGGATTTGAAGCAACAACCCTTTAATCTTGCGGTTAGTCACTTGGTACGAGTCTCTAGGGTAACCCAACGGGAAACTTCTCACTGGGCCATTATATACCAATTTAGAGGTACTTTGTTATCTTGTTCGTGTTGAAAATCAGTGGTTGGCATGGAAACTGAAGGAACGAATGGATACGTCTCATTTGAATAGTAACGAACTCAGTCCAATGTGACGGTTATTAACACGGATCTTGGAGGGATTCTACGTGTCCCGAGCTTGAGAAGTTAGTGTGGTTGACTAGAGGAAGGCAGCGTCCTGGATAAATTATAGATAAATTGAACATCTATTATTTTTTAATAAAAATTCGACAAAAAAATATATTCAACGTGCACTTTAATCTAAAGAAAATAAATCAAAAGAGTGGATAGAGGTAAATAATGGAGGGAGAGAGAGAACATATTCAAACCACGAAACTATTTATTAAATGTTCTTTTTAATTGCTAAATCAATGAATCACTGACACTGAATTACATAAAGTCAAATAATACCTAAATGAACATTAATTTCATCGTCAATTATAAGGGACAAATTAATGTCAAGAAAACATCTGTTTGTGTACACATACTTTTAGTTTTACAACTTTCCTTATTGATTATAAATCTATTTAGGACTTTGTTTGTAAATCACTTCAAACTAATTCGTCAGTGCAAAAATTCAAATAATACGTCGCATTAAAAGCAAAACCACTCTAACCTAGGAACAAATAATAGGTAATATCAAGAAACGTCTTTGAGAGACGTATGTTACAAAAAAGTAAAACGTAAGGCATACAATGATTTTAATAGTAAGTCCGTTTTTAAAGGTCTTTTTATTTCTACCAAAATCCTGTTTTTGGCAAATATAGCTTGTAAACACAACTCCTTGAAACAAATTAAACTCAAGGAGGAAGTTTCTTGAGCTACACTGGATATCATATCTGAGGTAACTGAATGTCTACTATTGGGAAATAGCGTTGTAAAGTTCTTGTTTTCGTGTGGTCAATCTTTTATTAAATAGAGTATAAGAAAAGCTTCACAAGGCTGATTAGCCGATGTTGCCAGTAGCTCTTTCTTACCCTAGCACACCACCTTCCATCATAACTGAAAGCGAAGAGATTTGGCAACAGTTAACTGAGAGAGAGAGCGAAGACAAAGCTTTTCTCTGGAAGACCTGCAGTTTCCTCAGCGATTTTATCAGGTCGAATTTAAAATATTTTATCTAACTTCAAATATAAGTATTTTTGGAAGTATGTACTTTGATAGAAAAAAACTATGTTTGTAATACTACGTGTTCTGTAAGACAGCACAATATCACCCCAAAAAGAAGTACTGTCATACAAAAAAAAAAAATCGGGTCTGGCTTTGTCGGCGCATGGCCGGGGGTGGGGGTGGGGGTTGGTTTACGTGAAAACGCTGCACCACTTCCAATTTCTTCCGATCCCGATACCTCCTTATTTGTTCCGACCCAGAAATTGGGGTATCAATGGATAGCTGACAAGCTGATCCTTACCATCGTATACGTTGGTATATTTCTGGCTGGCTTTCCGGCGAGTATAGGCAGTCATTGTGAAATTTCTAGAATTTTCAACTTGAATCCATATTTTCTTCACCAACACTGTAATGTAATGTTAGTATTATCAGTTAAATCAATATATCTCGATGAGAGCTGTTGATTGAGACTAAAACAAGCGTCGTACCACGACAGAGTGCGAAGTTATACTTGGTGGACGTTTCCGAGGCGCGGCGGGATGTACAAAAGATAGCGGACTCCCCTTCCACCTACCACCCGCGTGGGCGGCGCGCTATCTGAAGATAAATGACGAATCTTTATTTCCACAGATATCGAATGATAACTGTTTGGTTTGGCTACCTTTAATACTCTATAACTTATTAAGCCAAACCTAATCGAATGACTTCATTAAACTCAACTTTTCGTCCCGTAGACTCCCCTTCCCCCTACTGTTCTGAATTTAAAGACGTATCCACGTATAAAGGTGACATATTAGTGAAGGTTGGATATAATATCATGTTTTGCCCTTAAATGTGTTTAAAATGTGCAAATTGTTTTACTACTCTTTGGGGAGATCCATATAGATACGTTATCATGATAGGGTTAAAGAAGGTACGATTTATATAAATGTACCTAAATTTGTGGGAAGGAAGGTTGGGAAACAATATAAGTGAAATCATAAAATCAACTCAGCTTACCCAGTTGGTATTAGAACCTCGACCTCCCAATCACTATCAAACTAGACCATACGAGACTGGAGCCTTTATCGGCGTGCCCATCCGAAATATCTATCCCTTTGTTTTAAAAAGAAAAATGGTAGATCATTTACTTAAAACTTCACCCTACTTCTGTGTTCTTAAGAGTTTAAATTTTAAGCTATGCCTATTATTAAAATCTTTTTTCCCAACTATTTAATTCATTATTAAAAACTAGTGAAATAGAACCAATATAATATTATTTTAGTATATTTAAATGATGGCTATAGCGACTTGATTTATTTACTATTCATTAAAAGGACACGTGATTAAGGTGTTGAAGATTTTTAAGAAATGACCAATATTCTCTTGAAAGGGGGTGGTGATTTCCTGACCGGGAATAAAACACAAAGCATATGTGAATACAAAAACTTGCTTTAAATATCCAATAAACGTTCACCAACCCCAGATATAATTAAATAATAGAGCCATCTCAAGGTATAAAACATATTTATGAAAGTTAAAACAAAACAAATATGATGAAACATCTAAGGCACCAAACAGTTCTTTCATCCGCTTATTTTATTTTATTCAAAAAGAAAATTAAAATGTTTAAACAGCCGTATCTAAACAAGAAAGTCTTAGAAAAAGTACGTTTGAGGAAATTTAAGATTATTAAAACAAAACCCAAGAAAGCAATGGTACAAAAAATCCAAATGAAAATCTAAGGTCGCTTTTGAGCACCCTCCCTCCGCACTTCTTATGTCTAATAAGGTGTAGCATCATGCAGAGGAAAGAAAGGCGCCGTTGTGAAGAGTGTAAGGGTTGAATGGGGCCAAAAGGAAGGCGAGAGGGGACAAATGGGACTAGATAATGCTATTCACGACGCCACTTCAAGCAAAAGGGTGGCTGCACTGCTGTCTCCACAGGGCCTTTACCCACACAAACCGCACACCCAACTTCAAAAACTGAAACACGTTTGTCGTATTACTACAACTCAAAAGTCGCTTGTCCAACTCTGTGCATTATGTTTGAACTATTTTATTGCTTTTCTCGTTTAGTTTCGACAGATGTGAAACATGAAAAGTTTTGTAATAATGATTATTATTTTATATTCTATATATATAGAGATAATGGTAATATATTTTTATGATCGGTGTCGGGAGCGTACATCTTCTGGGTTTAAACCACGGTCTAAAGCTCACACACCTTATCTGTGTGTCAACTTCTGATGGTTGTAATATTGTTCATTTTCAATTGAAAAAACTCAAAATTAATGTGATTTCTTAATGTTATTATTTTAGTTAGAATAATGTTTTGAACATGATTTTTAAATTTAGACCTACTAAAGCTTGTGTGACTGGACTATTTTCTTAGTGTATCATTAATTATTTGTGGATATATTTTAAATATAAGTGTATGTTTGTACACGACCTTCGAAACCGCAATAAAATACATTTTAAGATTCGGCGTTGTTAACTAAATAATCAATATGTGGTGATAAAGTACATTGAACAAAATAACCAAATCTAATATAAAAAAAGTACTTTATACACAGGATGGTTTAAAAAAAATCACGTATAAAGAGAAGAATAAATATCTGTAATTGCCAAAGCGAGTACGTCAGCGGCATAGAATAAAACGTGTTTTAACACAAAAGTGGTAAAGTAAACATGAGGGAGCGCACACCCATACATACTCTTGACGGGGTTAGTTGCTCTTTTGTTTGGCTGACAACAATAATCCTGCAGTGCACCTACCTCTTCATCTGACAGAAAGCTGGCGGGAGAGGTGGAAGAAAAACGAGCAACGTTGTAGGTGAGAGATAAATGAGAGAAAGAGAGAGATAAGAGAGTGTGAGAATATGAGAATAAGTGGCAATATGAAATATACTGAGAAAATATACCTTCTCGTTTATGAAAAGAGTTTGAGACCTAGGAAGGGTAGAGGGATGTTGAAAGATAAGGTTATATATAGAGCTTATGATAAAAAAAGGAAAGGTGGAAAATGTATCATGGCTAAAGGCAAACGAGGGAGGGAATGGTAAATTAAGTATGAAAAAGAAATTGTTAAGAAGAACAATTATGAGTTAGGGATACAGAAAATGTGAAGATTAAAGAGAAGTAAAAGATAGAAAAGCATGTGCGTAGTGATATAAAGAGTCACACATTCAGACTGTCGCTAAAATAAACTGTGTAAGTACTATATGACTATGAAGGAGAGAAAGCAAGATAGTAGCGGGTACATAAAGAGAGAAACATACAGGACGAGGGTAAAAAAACATCACACGGGCTCTCGGATCTACCTACCGATAGTTATATAAATGGCATGCCCTCCTCTCCCCTACCTTCCTCCTTCAAACAGCGAGGGAATAATAAAAAAAAGTATATTGTTGAATTTAATTCACACCTTGGTTTCGGATTGTTTATTTCCTCAATAAATAATGATTTGTTGTTGTTAATTGAATCGCCGAAGGGCCCGTGTAACATCAAAAGTTTCAATTTGGTATCGGTTTTTACCTTAATTTATCTCTTCTAGTAGATAAATTTGACTAGAGTTAGTAGATTGAATAGTAGAGTTAGGGTTAACTGCTTCTGGATACTGTAATGTGCTTTTATTCATACTGTATATAGTTATATACATATAGTATTTTATATAAGTTTATATTTAAAAAAAGAATAGGGAACAGTATCAAAAGGTTTAAAAATATGAAAAAGATAAATATCTCTCACGCAGCTAGCTGTCAAAGTCGACACAGCCTGTCGAAACTGACGGCTTCATAACCAATCCCTTAGCGCATGAATACGTGAAAGTATCTTTAGTAACTCTATAGCCTTCAGATAAGTGTCAATAAATGATGACTGATTTAGAGAATATTCAAACCTGTCTCTTTGACTCAATAGGCGGGGAGGTCGATGCCAAGATGTGTCTAAAATGTCAATATTGTGCTAGTGTTCGTTATAAAAACAATTTACTACAGTTAGTATTCCTGCCGTTAGGAATTGGTGCCCTGAATGAGGTAAGTATTAAATCTAAGTGTTACTACCGTACGCGTAGTCAAATGGGGAAGAGAGGCCCTTAAGAGCTTGTCTCCCACTACCCTGGAACATCAATTAATTCCAAATTTAAGATATGTTATTTTTAGCTCTTAAGAGTCCATCTCATCTTGTGGACAATGTCTAAGCTAAGTAGGTGATAGACCTACAGCTTAAACTAGATTTTTGATGTCGGAATGGGGAGAATTTTGTGTAGTTCTGTAAACAGTAGAATTGAGACCAGTGAAACGGTCTATATTGATCCCAATTTCACTGTCGTCAAGTGAAGAGTACAGAAAAATGCACTTCAATAATATGTTTTCTGGTTCGAACTCAAATCATTTATCCAAATTCCTGATTTATCGGCTGTGAGATGGGCTTTTAAATCATAATAACGTATTCCATGAATAATTGTAATCTGTATTCATCCAACGCAAGAAATTGTTTGAATTAAGGCATCCAAGCTAATGGGTGGTCGGCTGCAGATGGTTACTTTCATTGCCTATGATTTCGCTGATCATACGGCATGGACCTGTTGATTTAAGATACGCAAACCAACGTTATTTTTACACCATTGCTAAAAGAATGAACGAGTGATTTACTTACTCCCAATCTCTCTTACCCCCATAAATCAAGTCCGCAAAAGATTGGATTGTCGGGGACAGAGAGGTTGAGGTGAAAATTTCGATATGGTACATTGGAGATAGTTTTCGTCATTTGTTATTTCAATGTAGTTTTTCTACTCCCTCTATAGGCTAATACAGATTTTCTTCCACTAAATTGTCCTTGTCGTGTACTGTACTATGTTATTAATAACCATGGGGCTATGTTTATCTGTGGGAAAAAAAAGAAGTCATACATTGAGTTCCTCTTTTAGAGCAATGTTTCTCAAAACTTTCACAAATAGTGTACCCAGTTCAGGCCCTTGGCCTTACCAAAAGACCCCTTACACCTCTTCATTAAAATAAGAACTAAAATACCTGGTGTGTAATAAACAGTCCTTCAAAATACTCATTCAGAATTTTAATAAAGCCCCAGTCGTAAGTCAAACAAAGCCGTGGCAGAGTAAAATAAAGGCATGAGTCAAAAGTCCATTGCATCACGTCATTTTTATGCACACGACAGTTAAAGAAACATTTCCTTAGAGTAGCTACAGGTAGTTCTCTTACAGCACGTGTTTTTAATACGCGATTTTGATGTAACCTGATCATAGAAACATAAATAGTTCTTTCGACGACGCATTACCAAAACGTATATCACGCGATTTGTGCAGTGGCGGCTCGTAGCTAGAATTAGTGGGGGTGCTGCTCCAGAAAATTTTTAGCCTTTGTTTTAAAATTGTGTATAAGGAAAAAAAAGCATGTATAAAAAGAAAATTTATCCAGGAACTTGATAAAATCTTAACAAAAAAAAACTTTTTCACTTGCTTTAACTTAAATTGTTACAGTTAAAGCTTGATCTATTAATTTAAAAATAAAATCCATTCGTCTTGTTTTAATTTGCACAAAAAGTTCAATAATTTTCTCCTTGATCTCTAGATGAGAACCGAGGAAATTTTTTCTCCATTGAAAGTACAGCAAGTGCATTTAGTCTTTCTGTTAAATAAAAGAACCGAAAAAAAATGAATCAAATAGAATAGCTGGAAGCAGAATAATAATCTAATTCTACACTCTTCTACACTTTATCACATTCAAGAATATGATACACGGTTTTTAAGCACAACACACGCAGAGTAAAAAAACTTACTTCCACCATCATGCCAGAGCCGGCACTGCGAGAGCAACAATGCTATCTCTACCTGACAGTCCCGCCTTCCTCCCTACCCCCTTTCAATATGCACATGCGTACAACAGTCAAACGCCACATCACTGGCACTGTGAAGTGCACAGTTCCACACAAAGATTTTTGTATATTTTTCATAAACTGGGGGATGACTACTGAAGTACTGACCTTAAGCTTAAGGAATATATATTGTACTACAAAAATAAATAAAGAATTAAAGAAAAAAGGACTCATTATATTAAATGTTATCGATAAAAAGCAGAATAATAATCTAATTCTACACTCTTCTACACTTTATCACATTCAAGAATATGATACACGGTTTTTAAGCACAACACACGCAGAGTAAAAAAACTTACTTCCACCATCATGCCAGAGCCGGCACTGCGAGAGCAACAATGCTATCTCTACCTGACAGTCCCGCCTTCCTCCCTACCCCCTTTCAATATGCACATGCGTACAACAGTCAAACGCCACATCACTGGCACTGTGAAGTGCACAGTTCCACACAAAGATTTTTGTATATTTTTCATAAACTGGGGGATGACTACTGAAGTACTGACCTTAAGCTTAAGGAATATATATTGTACTACAAAAATAAATAAAGAATTAAAGAAAAAAGGACTCATTATATTAAATGTTATCGATAATATCAAGT
This sequence comes from Timema douglasi, assembly GCA_901482245.1. Classification (NCBI taxonomy): domain Eukaryota; kingdom Metazoa; phylum Arthropoda; class Insecta; order Phasmatodea; family Timematidae; genus Timema; species Timema douglasi. The sequence goes on from CABEEJ010009706.1 coordinate 11,629, forward strand.
GGAAATAGGGGATGCTGCAGTTCCCCAGTGCCTATACACTAACCGCAACTGGATTTGCGATTCCACGCATCTATTGCATTGCTCTCTCACTACTGCTATCGCATGGATCACGTACGCGAGTGTTGGTTTTTTTGACTCTCCGCACTAGTGACTTATTTCGCCACCACTTGTGCTGTAATCGCGTTTCATCTAGTCTGCATCAGTTTGTTTCCAGCTTGATTCCTATTAACATTTTACGAATACTTCTGGTTTTTTATGTAGTGTGTTTATGCCATTATGAGATATTTATCGAGATCGTATTGTCTAATTTTGAATCTACTATATTATATAACCAAAATTAACAATAAAATAAGTCAAACTACGAACAGAAAGTAATTTTTCATAGATCTGGTCAGTATCTGCCCCCCCAACATTTTTTTAGCACCACGTCTTATTGCCGTTTCTGGTTTTACGCATATGCAGTATGTACTAATTAGGATATTGTGTTAGGAATGAGAAAGGTTGAATATAAATTAAGTGTACCTGCATTTGCGTATAAGAAAAGTTAAAACTCTTTTAGGAAAAAAAACCCTCTCAGTATACTCGACTGGGACTCGAGCCCCAATCACCCTGTCATCAGCATTCTAGTTTATTGTGAAAGTGACGCCATAGACCATGCGAACCTTTCCGTTTCTTTTCCCATATAACTAATGTTATCTATAATACAATTTTTTTATAACATATTTTTCTAGAACGCAACTATCGCATTGTAGGAGAACTTTCTGTATAGTGGGATGATACTTGGTTGTATATGGTAGTTAGTTATACGTGGTACTGGGACTAATCTAGTATTTTCAAAGTCAAATTATATATTCTGATTCTGTCCCTTTTGACGAATAATATCAATGCATTAAGATAATGAGTGTTACATTTTGTCAATGTTGGCAGCACGAGGATATGTTTTATATATCTTCTGAATCTATTATCGTATCGGGATTTCACCTTAGATAAAGTCACTGATAGCTAACTGGCACAATGGAACGGAGCACATTTGTATTCAACACATTCTAGACATCAGTAAAAAGCACCCGTGCCTTTTAATTTCCTTTAGAAAAAAACACCCGTAGATCTAACTTGAAGCGTCGTGTGTCCCCCCCCCCCTTTACACACGGTATCGGCCCCTCTTCCCCCACCACCCCTCCCTCTCACAACCTAGAGGCGTTCATTCCGCCGAGGGTTACAAGAGAAGCCCCTTTGATAACAACTGTGCCGGGCATAAAAATGTCAGCTCGGATATATTTATGAGATACTTCCCTATTTTGTTAACAAAGCGTTTCCTCCGCGCCAAGTCATAACCCAGTCTTGTTCATACTTGGTGCTTCCATATAAACTGAAGTACTTAACAGCCCGCGCTGGACAAGGTTATTACAAATAGCGAGGATACTGTCCATGCCATGTGTGTTCTGTTTATGAGGGCAAGCTGAGGATTCAGTAGCTTCATTTTTTGTTTCACAGTGCATCTCTTATCTGACCTATCATCAACCCCCTTCTCCTTTAAAGCCCATCTACTGAGGTCATAGCAGTCGATCGCACACATAGGGGACCCCGGTTCCATCCCAGAGGATACACACGAGTAACAATAGTCGATATTCTTTACTATTTATATAAGAAGTTGTCTTGAATTCAAAAGGTAAAGACCCGCACTCGTACTAAGCGTCCAAGCTAGACTAGTCTGGTTTTCTGTTGGCGAGGAGGTCCAGGTTCGAATATCGGTCAGGTGTACTGAGGGCGTTTTCTTCTTAATGGTTTCTCAATATCCCTCCATGAAAATTCGGGTACAGTTACTCTACATTTTATCCCTCTAATCTCTAGTCCATTAGTGTTTCGAAAAAATAAATTTAAACAAATTAGAGATATCGCACAACTGCAAACTAAGCCTGATTCTAATTATGCTAGTTTGGATTAGAGATCATCTGCTGCATATATGTTCTAAGTATATACATATATAATTACAATATTTAGCTATTTATTTTTAAATTTAATTTATATATTTTACTAGATTCTACAATTTAAATGATGAGTGAAACTATGTCTGGGTAGGTCTATATGTTACACACGTGCCCCCGAAAATAAAACCAATTTCCTCCCGGCCTGATTATCGATTTGTGTATCGAACGCTGCAGTAGCTGTAATTACTACTTTTAAACGGTTGCAATAACTGTGGGGCAAAATGGCCAACGGATAAATGCCACCATCCTCGCGATGGAAGCACTCACGGACAAATCTGGGTATTGGTGAGTATTGGCCACTCTCCTCCTTCTCTTTCTACTAGTGAACACATGGTACATCTGTCACACACAAACACACACATGATGCACGAACAATGGACGCAGTGACTGTCCACCGTTACAAGGAAAGCATAGATTAATACCCCTCTAGCTAGAGCCTACTGTTTCAATCATGGGCTCATCATGGTCTGTCAACTCAACCCTCTTGGTCCTCAGGCTACCGAGGTATGTCGCGCGGATCGATGGGAGTCTTCTCGTTTAGATGAAAGTAGCTACAAGAGAAAGGAAGAAATGGGGGAAGATATTTTACAAACTGAAACTAAAATGCCAGAGCCACAAAAGTAATTAAGTTTATATTTTGTTTAAAAAAACCTTTCTAGACCGTGTTAAGACCGGAGTTTGTAAACCGACTTTTCACACTACTTTTTATTACAAGCTTTTAGGGCTAATTTCGATAAGTTTATTAAATTGTAATTTGTTCTTGAAAACTTTCAAGAGCCCATATTTTACGGCTGATTAAACGGGATAGTAGATACATGGTTGCTCTCTAACTAGGTATCGCATCGAAGTGAGGTTTTCTCCATTAGTCACTTGATGGCAGAGAAAATAGCATCATCGAAAAGAAAATAGTTTTCCAAATTTGTTGGGTATTTTTTAGATATGGCACAATTATTTCACTGGTCTAAATTTCACCATTTCCTATTGGAGACTACAACTAACCACACTACGATGTGTCGTCTGACTACAGGCGTGTTACCTAAGTTACACGTCATACGTTATCCTTGTGGTGAAACGGGTCCTTAAAGAACCTCTTTCTCCCCACAAATAATACCTAAATAAGGTAGATTGAACCTGTCGTCACATCATTGTGTGATTTTCTATATTTGACTTTAAAACAAGGTGAAAATTATATTATGGGATCAGTTTTTACCATATCTTAGAAATTACAACAATTATTTAAGTTGGTTGTACCTTCTCATTTGGCGTGTAAGTGCAGAGCCACGGAAACAAACGGTTGTCTTCAAGAATATTTATAGTTTTGCAATTTTCTTTTCGTAAACGGTTTGTTCAATAATAGAAGCATGCTAATTAATTCATACTTGTTATACACACATCTCCTCTATAGTTTTAACAGTGATCAAATATCGATAACATTGACATTTTTCAATAGAAAACTGCCACCTTCAAAACAAAAAAATAAGAAAATATAACAATTAATATACATCGATACATTATCTTAGAAGGTTTGTTGAAAATATTAACATAATAATTTCACTCGTTCTCGAGAAAACTAATATTTCCAAACGTATGATTTTTCAACAAGACCTGTCCGGTAGCTAGCGACAATCTTCTGTTTCCGTGATCCATCTGTTATTGTTGGTGTGAAAGGATACTTTGGTTGGTTGTGAAGCCACGCCACGCCTTTCACCCTCCCGCCCACCATCCCACAAAATAGGTTTTAGACTTGCACTCGACAGGGCCAAGGGCCTTAAAAAAAACTGACCCTAATGTCGTTGTCAATTGAATAATAATAAAAAAACGCAATTTGATACATTTACTAGTTCAATCGTGATCATTTACCGGCTTAGAGAAAGTGCATCTGCACTAGCATGGAGTGTGAATAGGAAGCTCATAGAGATAAGGCACATTTGGAAAACTACCTCCCCTCGATAGCTGTTCCAAAACCTCCCTGTCATGAGAAAACCAACCTATTTTAGCTCGACAAATTTGTTATAAATATACTTAGATGAAATTAGAGAGTTTAATATCAAAATGAGTCCCTTGAAAAATGTATTCCTTTTTAAAACCCCACACACACACTGATCATTTTGTCATTTTTGGTATTGGATTACCACACAAGTCAAACATTAAAAAAAAGATGAAATAATCACACCGAAAGTCAAATATGTACAGTACACTTTTTTTTTTAATTTCATTTGTTAAATGCAGGAGTAGATTCTAAATTTAGTCGGGAATTATATTTGAATCCAATTAGTTACACTAGAGAAAGTAATTCGAATTCGTTACAATTTTAATTAATTGTAATTAATACCAAAAAATGTTGCGAGTCATATTCACTCAAATAACCCTACACGCATGCTGTTGTAAAGCTAGTAGATATAAAAGATGATTGGTTATATTTGTAGACAAACTAGAGAGCATATTAAGAGCCCAAATAATTAAAAGAATGAATATATGTTTAGCACGGGGATTCCACAAATATTATTTAACCCGGATTCAATCTTCAAAAACTTCATACAAAAATAGACACTCAGAAAGTTTTCACAAGCAATGCAGAAACACAAAGCTATCCAAAATAACAAAAGTATACACATAGTATGTCAACCCTTTTGCTTTCAAGTAGAATATAAATAGGCCTAAACGTTAAAATACAATCGTAAGTGCTGTTTCATATACTGTAGTATATAGTTTGTGACAAGATTCTAAATAATAGTTTATTAGTCGGCTCCCCTTAGTCAATTTTCTTCAGAAAAACAAATATTTGATTTTGATAAACATATGAAACACTTCCCAGATGTAGGTTTAGAGCGAAATTGTTACAGATAATATTGAGATAGTTCAAATGTTGAAAAATTATTTTTTAGTAAACTACCTCTAAAAAAAAGTTATCCAAATATTAAGTAGAGCCTACAGTTTTATTTATCATATGAAACACTCCCGAAGTATCGATTTTAAACAAAATTGTTCAAGCCATTTAAATAAAATGTCACACTAAAAACAGAAATCATTCAACTACCTTCAATTTAAGGGCTTCAATCAAAATAACAATTTGGCCTTGAGATATGGCCACATAACATATCTAAATATCAAGTTTGAGTGATATCCTTTAAACCGTTTTCAAAGTACTGCACACCAAGCGCCGAGAGACAAGAAAACAAACAGAACGTCAAGATTCACTGTTTTGAGTTTTGAGTCACTTAAAATGTCAAAATCCAACATAATCTGGAATTCGAAAATGTATCACGATTGGAATAAAATATGATAAAATAAAAAGGTATAATTTTTTTAAATACTGTTTACACTGAGATCATATAGTGTGTGCTACTTTTCATTTACACAAACGGGCAGAAATGGGTGAAAACTTATGTGATTTGTGCTGATTTGAGATATAGGATCTCTTTTTCTGATGCTATGAGGATTTATTCTCCAAAGTGGTTTAAGGAACTTGGTCCTGTCAAGTACAAGTCTAAAACTTATTTTGTGGGATGGTGGGTGGGAGGGTGAAAGGCGTGGCGTGGCGTGGCTTCACAACCGACCAAAATGTTAGATCACTTAAGTTGGCCCCCCCACCCCATAAAAATTAAAATTTAAATGTACCACCGTTTTGCACCTATTTTGCACCGTTTTGCAC
>CABEEJ010009707.1:0-15091 GCA_901482245.1 Timema douglasi
AAGTGATCCACCACATTCAGGGTGGTGGATCAATGTTAACCTTATGGGAGAAAGTGCGCTGGAACTCTCAATTCATCCACTACTACTAAACTACTTTGGTTCTTATTTTCAAGAATCATCCAAGTATTGTTGAATTTTTTTTGTGCCTTTCACAACAATAACTAGGCGTTTTATTACAGTACTGCCACTATACCTATTTTTGGTTTTGTTTCCTTTAGGCTGCTATTGTGGGGTACAAGACTAAGAAAGTATTGTACATAGGAGTTAAAAATAAATATTGTACATCTTTTGACCGGGCTCTGAAAGAAGAAAAAAAACTTCAAAAGCATACTTGTTTCAAAATTTGGGGAGAGGATCAAAGCTCGTCAAGTATGTAAGCAGCTATTATTGTCGAGGCCTTTTGCAAGAGCGAAGAGATGTACGGCCTACGATACAGCACTCTCATTGATGATGGTGACAGTAGCGTATCCAAGCGACTTCTTGAGGCTCGTCCATATATAAATTTGACGGCACAAAAATTGGAGTGCCGTAATCATCTTCTCCGGAACTACTCTAACAAGTTGAAAGATTTGTGGAAAAACGGCAATAATTGACCATTTTATCTCAGAAAAAAAATAAGTTTCAAAGTATGCAGCTATGTGGGGCAGTGGTGAAAGCTGCAAAATTTAGAATGAATGAGGCGGGACAGTTGCACGAGCGAATTGATAAATTAAAAGATGACATTTTGAATAGTCCAAATCATATATCCGGAGACCACCAACATTGTGCTCCTTATTTTTGCACAGGACTAAAAGAAAATAAGAAAAATCTTATTCCAGAGTTTCAAGAAAGTGGTATTTTACAAAAGCTGAAATATATACCTCAAACACTTACCATTCACTGTCGCAGCCTGCTGTATAATGTAGACAACAACTGTGTTGAGCACTACAACGCTACCATTGTAAAAAAAAACTTGTGGCAAACGCATCAATTTCACACAAAGAGTATCCTATCAAGTGCGATGTGCTGCTGCTGTAGTAAGCTACAATTATGGCGCTCTCCATTACAAACTACACAAAAAATTGTTGGAATCAAGCCCGAGAAAATTCACAAAGTTGGAAGAAGCACGCAAGAAAGCGAGAAGATTCACATCACTCGAAGCCCACCCGGTAAAGCAAACCATTCTTCCCCATCCACCCCCCCCCACCCCCCATCACCCCCAAAAAAAAGAAAATGGATGCTGACTATGGCCCAAGCCTTCAACGCCCAGATTTGCCAGAAAAAGATTTTATGTTGTTTAAAAAAGAGTTGCAAAATAGCCTCCAACATTCTGAAGAAGAATTGCGAAACCTTGACGTCAAACCATAAATCAGAGTGAATCTGGACAATGGTTAGAAGAAAAGAGGAAACGTTTAACAGCGTCTAATTTTGGACAAGTTTGTTGCAAGCTCCCATCAAATGGTTTTGAAAATTTGGTCAAACAAATACTATATTCTGATCTCCAACACCTAAGCTCGTTGTCATACGGAAAAGTAAATGAAGAACGTGCCATAGCGAAGTTGGAAGAAACTTTGAAAATTCGGGTTGAACGCTGTGGTTTCTTTGTTGACCGTGATTTAACATTCCTCAGCGTTACACCATATGGCCAAATCGACAATGATGGCATAATAGAGGTAAAATGTCCATCTTCAGCTGAACAGATGAGTCCTGAGTCAGCCATTTTGCAACGAGAGGTGACATTCTGGAAACTTAACAAATATAAAAAATCCATGGAATAAACAGGCGGCATAAGTACTATTATCAAGTCCAACGTCAGCTCCATGTAACACGCCAGTTTTACTGCATATTTGCTATATGTACACCAGTTATGCCATACATACGATATGAAAGAATCGAACGTGATGACCTTTTCTGGGAAATGGAAATGGTGACAGAGCTTTCCTCATTTTATTTTTATTGTTTACTGCCTGAACTAGTATACCTACCCTATCCACGTTCAATGCCTATCCACAATACGGATTATATTGAGGCAAAGCTAACTAAAAAAGAAGTCAATTACAGCTCAAAGCAAGAAAAATGTTGAGAATGGCTGGGGTTGGTAATTCTGGTTGAGCTTGGTAGTTTTGGCTGAGGTGATTTAATCTGTGTACTAAATAAAAATAAAAACCTGTTTTAGTCATTGACATCAATAAATACAGCAGGGTTGCTGTCTTTTGTTTTGTGAAACTATGTATGCATTTACAGTGAAATCGCATTGAATTATTGAACAAGATGTCATTAATTAATGATGATAGTAATCAACTATTTTTAAATGTTTTGAAAGCGTTATCAATGATGGTATAGCATTTTTTTATAAATAGAGTTGTTTCTCAATGAACGTATGATTGTCTAAAGTAACATGGCTTTAAAAAACTGTGTGCCATTTGATGTTCTATTGCAAATATTGGAAAGGTATAGCATATATTTTTCTTTGTATTTTAACTGTGAAATTAGTTGGGACAAGATTCATATTGAAATGAAAAAAATAATTACTTTGTCTTGTATCAAGTGTCTTCTGGCATCTTATGCTGTAACAACAATAGTTAACATCAAGATGTATAAAGATTGTGTTTTTGTTGGGCAAAACCCCTAGTATCTAGGAGAAAAATAATAATCAAAAAGAGAAACATTTACCTCGGCTAATTCAGTCAGTGGCATGACGACTCTCAAACTCGAGACCACTGGGTAAACTTAAAACTAAAACATGAACAATTTAGATAAAATGGATTGTTAGAACAAAATGTAATTTAGACTACAATAAAAAAATAGATGTATAAAATAATAATTGTTTGCACTTTTGTGGATGCATTATTGTTTCCCCTTTTACCACATCCCAAGCCTACCTATGGAATTTCAGGTAATTCTAATTCTAATTTAACAAAGTATAGAACACTATTGTTGAAACAAAAAAGGAATGTATATTAAAAATATATAATTAGACATAAAAATGAAATGTTTATTAATTCTCTGGATTAGTCTGTCTTTCTGAAAGTAAATGAATTATGATTTTTATAGGAGAAAGAAAAGAAAATTATAATAATTTAAAGTTGAAGCATAGGTTTGACCTCATCCATAAATAATTAGTCCATATTGAAACACCATCTTCAGAAATTTGATTCACTTTAGTAATTCAAATTCTTCCACAATTTAAACGAAAATAAATAGTCTAGTTCTTCCACACACACTTAACTTTTCCATTTTTGCTACTTGTACTTTAATTCACAACCTTTAATTCACTTTAAAATAATTTGAATTAGGAGATCCACAGATTTGGCTCCATGTTGGACCAACACCGAAGAAGAAGACCCGTCTCCTCTTGAAAATCTTCCAATAATCAAATTTAAAAATGTTCTATTCATACTTCCAAGTTCAAAGAGAAAACTAATATATAAAAAACAAAAGATAAAATGTTGGCTATGGACTAGGGATAAAATCAAATAAAATGCAGGTTTAATATAAATATTGAAATATATCCAAATGAAGGTGAATAATGTTTTCACAAAATAATTAAATGTTTATTTCCAATTGTCAAAATTGAACAGCGCGCTTGTTTTGAGTTATTAATATCGAGCTTTGTTTCTTCTTTTTTTTCTTCTTTTAAAATCACGAGATTCGCTACTCACTTGTTTGATAGAACTGCGCATGCGTTAAAACAAACATGGTCGACGTTGAAAATAACTACAAGAGTCAAACAAACTTCTTAGAAGGATAATTAGTAAGTTTAATAAAAGGTAAGTGTTCTTCCTTAAATCAAAATTCCTTATTTAGATTATTTAAAATAATTTTTAATGTTTTTCCTTCCGTCCTTTTATTTTACATAATGGCTGTAAATAGTGTTATTAGTTAGGCCGGCGATCCAGCGGATGAACTTTGATTAGCTTAATTTCACGCTAAAATAAATTGGAAATTGTTTACAAAAAGTAGAAAACATAGGGAAATACAAGGTAGGGTGGCAAATAACGTCACAGTGCCCCCTTTTGTTGTACAAATTAATTTTAAGCCTACAAATTACATTTGTAGAACAAAATAAACGTTTTTCGCCACAAAGTAGGCCTACAATATCAAATATCACCATTTAACTTATTCTCCTTTAAGTTAGTAAATTAGTTTTATCTAAGTGCCTTTACTTGTTCTGGTCCAAGGCGATAAGTAAGCATGACATATTTCTTTCTCTTGTCTCTCCAAAAATAGCTTCTTTCGTATAATTAAATTTAATAACTTTCATGTTCACGTATTAAGTTTGTAGTGACATAGACGGTTATTCAATGTACTAGAAACTCAGGTCGTCTGTAAAGGATCGCTCCTTATCCCAAGTAAAATGGCACAACCGCCACAACTTATATTTATACCTTAGAAATATTATTCAAACACTCAAATAACGAAATATCTTTCTCTGTCTTGTAGCATAAACTGAAATATTTGTAGTGGAGTTTAATATCCAGATCGACTTCACTGAACTCGTTAAAACCCGCTGAAAACACTCCATTTGCTGAGGGCTAGGTGATTTAAAATTCAAGTTTACTCTTAATAAAATGTCAAAACAGATTGTGTATATTCACTTGAGATCCTTCCCTCGGAAATACATGTATAATTTATCACTTAGGTGACTTCATATGAAAATAAATCATTTTTATTTAGCATACAAAAGTAGGCTTAGTTTTAACACTTCAAAATTGTTTGTTGTTTTTGTTCTTTAAACAAAATCAAGAGCTATATTAAATATTTCAAATTATCACCTGTATGGTAATTTACCTTGACACCTACTTCAGCTGATGAAGGTATATCATCACACAATATCAATTCTTAGTATAAAAATATAGCTAAAAGCAAATTCACTATGTGCAACTTTAGTGATATGAAAACATAAACTTTCATAGGCAAAGTGTTTATTCGAAAATATTTTAATGAATTGGGTATATTTATACTCTCCCTTGTTGTACCTGCTGTTCAAAATATCAACAACTAATGTTTAAACTCTTGAAAAAGTAAAATCTCATCTAACTTATTCTAGGCCTTCGCCACCCTTCAACATGTATTAAATGTGTTTACACATAAATCATTCAAACATTAAACATTTTGGTTTGAGACCTATATGTTCAACCAATATAGATCCTTATTAAACTAATTAATACATTTTAAACATAAAGAGTCAATATTTTCATAAAAAAATAATGGAAAAAGGAAATTCACTTTTGGTACTTTTGTGACATAGAATACAGTAAATCTGATAGGCCAAACACTTATGGCTAGAGCTTAACAATCCTCTCAATGAACTCTATAAATACAACTTTTCCTGCATCTTTTGACATACACAGAATTAACATATATTGATGCTCAGTATTTAAAAATCTTGAAAAGCAAATCATAATTGAGCCCTTCTAGGCTATCGTGTAACTTGAATGTTACATAGTGGACCTGACATTTGTACTAACTTGTTTAGAACATAAGATATACACTCAATGGGACAGCCTCCTACTCTGTTAACTCATAACAACTTATATTATTAAATAATAACAGGCTTATTTCTTAAAATCTGTGGGTTTTTTCCACCGAAAAAGACTTATTTTACAATTAATTCTTTATATCTTTTCCTTTTTAAAACAAATTAAGTTTACTAAATAAATACACACATAATAGACCAAAATACTATTATTAACTAAACAAACCTATACCTAAAAAGAAATATTTATAATCCTTCTTCTATTCTTACAGAACCGTCGGAGTGGCCCCCTACGACTACTTAGCACGATGTTATGGCGTTGGTGACGTTTACACTTCTAGTTCATTTATGAGCTCTGATTTGTTGGATTACACATTGTGAAAGTAATTAGACTCTTCTTGAGGACCTTATTTATTCTTCCATTCTTTATTTATTCCTTTTAAATTATTAGTTTATCAAGTAATTCTTTACCTGTTCACTTGTTTTGCACTCTGCCTGTCTTAGCAACTTAATAATTGAACTCCATGGTGAAATTGATTCCCTACACAGATTTTAATGACTTCTTGATTACTCCTTATACTTCACTGATAATTCGACGACTTTGATAAAAATTGCTTTGCGACAGTATAATATTTAAAGGCTTTCTTATTTTCTCCTTTAAAAAAACACATATATTCCGACGTAGCTTACACGCAACTCAGGAACTGTTTGTGATGGACTTGTCTCATTCACAAGGTCCTGGAATAATAATTTTCTATATCCTTAGGCACTCACTGTCTTATCATCGACCCGTGGTGCAGATATGACCTCCCAAAATCGACACTCTTATTATTCAAAATAATACTTCTCCTAGATTATCACGTAGCTTATAAACTGGTCATCTCATTCATGTTACTGGCTTGCTGGGGTTGTTCTTATCTCCCATGGGTATCCATGCATAATCTCCCTTCTTAAGCATTACAGACATTGATAAAAATCAAAATGATATAATAAAATCAAAAATAATTTTTTTAATAGATCCAATAAATCCATTTACAAATGAAAATAATAGATTTCAATTTCTAAAAAATATATATATTATATATCTATATTTTTTCTTCTTTTAACTTTCCCAAACTTGACACTTTACAAGGTGTAATAAACTTTCATCCCATATGCATACGATCCTTGGAGTTCTGCTTACAGATCTATATAAATCCATAGCCTGTACCTTCTAACCTTAATGTTGTTTGGTGAACTATCCTTTGTTGTTTCCGGTTTCTTCCTATATCTAGTGCTTCAGAGATTTACACTGCTCTCAATCTTCAACTGTTCTGCAACATTCCTTAAATCCACCTGTGAAACCACATGATTCAAGGGATTAACATGTCTCCCAAAACTTTCCACTATTCTACACATTCCTTTTAACCAACTATCAAACCACATGATTCCAGGGATTAAAATGTCTCCCAAAAATCATACCCTAACGTATGTGCCCCCATGACTTCCACCAAATGAGCATCAAACAATCTATTCACCTGCAATCCTCCTGGGGCTAGGCTATTGCAGGTAGGCAGTTTTCCTCCTGTGACATAACACTTACGTTTGGCTCTCTTGGTTGCAGAGACTGCGGCTGCTGAGCTCCGGTCTCTTGAGGTCCCTGGAAAGATGGTCTGTGATGTGACGGAGGGGGTCCCCTACCTGGTGGTCTACCTTGCGCAAGAAAATCTTCATGACTCCAAGGCCCTTCATTACTATACTGTAGAGCTGGAGGGGCTGGCTGGCTTCTTGGCGATTGGTACCGCACATCTTGCAGCGTAGTACCCATTGGTTGGCGTGGAAACCCATGCGGAGAATTGTTGGATCCCTGGGGGGCACGATCCCTCCACCCAGTTCCTGTGAACCTCTGAGTCCTTATATTGTCCTGCCTGTCACCTAGTCTATCCCTGGACCGCTTAGTGAACCCTGCGTACCTTGGTTCAACACTTCCTCCATCATACTGTCTCTGCCGGGGGACCCCCAGTTGTGATCCCTGTCTACCCATTCTACGTATTGCCTCTAAGCCATCCACGCTCTGCAGCTTGGCCCTAAAATCATCCAATGACCTATAGTGGCAACCTAACATTATCTCCTGTATTCTCAAAGGCAGTTGTTGTGTGACCATGGCTATCAACTCGGCATCTGATATCGGGGAGTCAAAGTTCCTGCTCCGCTCAAACATTTTGGCGAAATAATGTTCAACATTACCCAAATGTTCTGCGTATTTCATAGCATGTAAGGTTGCCCTTACCTGCCCTTGGATCCCCACTGACCAAAATCTTGACAGAAACTTTTCTCTTAAGTCTCTCCAGCTCGTCACATGCAATTTGCAAACAGACCACCATGGTGATGCTGCTCCCAACAAAGAACTCCCAGCTAATTTTATTTTCTCCTTGTCCGATAGCTGACTTCCCTCGAATACATCTTCCAAATCATTCAAATGTGCCACCGGTTTCTGAGTTCCTCTTTTTCCAAACTTGGGCAATCTCTCCTCCATGGACCTGACTCCAACAACGGAAACCACACGACAAGAAAATGCGCTAGGTCTGGCACTCACTTGGTGCTCTAATTGTTGAGATAGGCTTTCTATCTGCCCCCTCATCATCAACACCTCTTTCTTGTTGGAAAGTAAGTCCCTCTTCAACTGATCCCGTACTACCTTTTGTTCATTGGTTAGTTCACAGTTCTTGGTTGTGATCTTCTCCACCTGCACCCGTATTTCCATCTGTTGTCCGCTGACCTGGTTCACATCCTGTTGGAGGTGATTGACAACCTCAGACACTGCCTCCACCCTCTTACTCACTCGCTCTTCTAATTCATCCTGTCTTGACTGTGTTGTCCGTAGCTCTTGTCCATACTGCCCTTTCTGGATGACCTGGTTTTCCACCTGTACTTTCACTTCAGTAACTACCTCTGTCAAGTCCTGAACTCGTGCATTGATCACTGTCACCTCATTCTTCAACTGGTCATGAATTGACCTCCACTCTTTGCTGTGACTGACTATTATTGAGATCACACCATCCCTCAGTGACTTCATGCTGGTATTATTTTTTTCCATGTTCTCTTTAGCACTGTCCTTTAATGCTTGCACTAGGTCAAACATAGTAAATTCCTTCACTGTCCCTGGCTCATCTTCTTCCTTCCTTACAACTGAAATAGTTGTATGACTATCTAGGGAATCTGCCCCCAATGCTGTATCATCCTCAACCTGGTGAGCTATCTGTTGTACATCTGCCACAACAATTGATTCCAAAGGTGTAACAGAACTATCATCCCAATCCTCTATTCGGGGCTTAGCTTTAGGCATGACAACATCCTCTTTCGACTCTTCTGCCTCTACACTGACCAATGGTTGTTGGGCCTCCATTTTACTTTTCTCAAGTTGCTTATGTGCCTTGCTACGTGTATAATAATGACCTTCTGACATAACCTTTTATACAAAGTAAAAATTACCCAAAATTAATTGATGTAATCTGGCCTTATCATTAAATCGCTCTAGTGTAGGTTGGCTGCAAAAAAACATCAACTGTTCCCTCAAGTCACAAACACTCCCTAGTGTAATCAGGCCTCAAAATACATATTTTACTGTTCTCTCAACTAACCTATATGCCCTAGTGTAATCAGGCCTTATCCTATACAGTCCTTAGATAACTATTATTATAACTCGAATCCCCACGTTAAGGCGACACTGTAATGAAAAAAAAATTATTAAAAGAAAAAAAAAATTTTTACCTCGGCTAGTTCAGTCAGTGGCACGACGACTCTCAAATTCGAGACCAATGGGTGAACTTAAAACTAAAACATGAACAATTTAGATAAAATGGATTGTTGGAACAAAATGTAATTTAGACTACAATAAAAGAATAAATGTATAAAATAACAATTGTTGGCACTTTTGTGGATTCATTATTGTTTCCCTTTTACCAAATCCCAAGCCTACCTATGGAATTTCGGGTAATTATAATTCTAATTTAACAAAGTATAGAACACTATTGTTGAAACAAAAAAGGAATATGTTATAAAAAATGTATAATTAGACATAAAAATGAAATGTTTATTAATTCTCTGCAATAGTTTGTCTCTCTGAAAGTAAATGAATTGTGATTTTTATAGGAGAAAGAAAAGAAATGATAATAATTTAAAGTTGAAGAGTTGGTTTGACCTCACCCATGAATAATTAGTCCATATTGAAACAAAATCTTTAGAAATTTGTTTCACTTTAGTAATTCAAATTCTTCCACAATTCAAACGAAAATAGATAGTCAAGTTCTTGCACGCACACTTAGATTTACATTTTTTCTACTTGTACTTTAATTCACAACCTTTAATTCACTTTAAAATAATTTGAATTAGAAGCTCCACAGATTTGGCTCTATGTTGGACCAACACCGAGGAAGAAGACCCGTCTCCTATTGAAAATCTTCCAATAATCCAATTTAAAAATGTTATATTCATACTTCCAAGTCCACAGAGAAAACTAATATATATAAAAAAAAAAGATAAAATGTTGGTTATGGACTAGAGATAAAATAAAATAAAATACAGGTTTAATATAAATATTGAAATATATCCAAATGAATGTGAATAATGTTTTCACAAAAGAATTAAATGTTTATTTCCATCTTTCAAAATTGAACAGCGTGCTCGTTTTGAGTTATTAATATTGAGCTTTGTTTCTTCTTTTTTTTCTTCTTTTACAATCACGAGATTCGCTACTCTCTTGTTTGATAGAACTGCGCATGCGTTAAAACAAACATGGTCAACGTTGAAAATAACTACAAGAGTCAAACAAACTTCTTAGAAGGATAATTAGTAAGTTTAATAATAGGTAAGTGTTCTTTCTTAAATCAAAATTCTTTATTTATATTATTTAAAACAATGTTTTACGGTGTTCCTTCCGTCATTTTATTTAATATATTGGATGTAAATAGTGTTATTAGTCAGGCCGGCGATCCAGCGGATGAACTTTGAAGAGCTTAATTTCAAGCTAAGATAAATTGTAAAATGTTCACAAAAAGTAGAAAACATAGAGAAATACAAGGTAGGGTGGCAAATAACGTCACAATATTAGATTAGTGTGTGTATAATTATTCAATATTTATTGAGTATCATTGAGTGTATATATGTAAATATTATTAGTGGTATATAAATATTTCCCCAACTTTGCCATTTATTTGTTTAATAATATTAGATATATTGAAATATTGTAGCATTACAATTCATAATAGTAATGTAATGAGTGCAATAACGACTGCATTTCTAATATATTTTTTTAGTTGAAATAATAGTATGTAGAATTAATTTATTGTTGTGTATTGTTAATAGAGATAATGAGACATTTATTATAGTGTACATATATTACAATAACTTTCAGGATTTAAGTATTTCTATTGTTTTGTTTTAACATATTTTAGTTTTTTTTTAAGATAAAAGGAATGCATTTCTTTTCACAACAGGTGATTGTATGAAATAATATCTATTGAATATTACGAGCATTGCCTTCCAGCTGTGTTACCAAAGGGTTTTTTAAGATAGAGAATCCTTATAGTAAGTAGGATATGTCATAGTAATAAAAAAGGTAATATTAGTTAAGCATATTTGTGCTATAAAATTAACAAGAGTTGCTTTTAATTCAAATTTTAAAGAATTTTGTTTCACTTCTTAGAGCTACTAGCAAAACTAGGTAAAAGTTCCTAAAATATTTTGAAATACAGAGATAGTTGTTGATTGTCACAAAAAAAAACCCAACAATTTTTGCTTTGGGATCGTAAACATTTTCAACCTCGAATTTATGTTTGATCTTTGCGTTTTATGTGACCTCGAAAACTAAAAGGTGTATTTTTTTCTTCTATATGACCCCTTGCCTGTCTGTATGTCTCTGGGGCTCAAACGAAAACGATTTGATAGATTTCTTTCAAACTTTATATATATTAGAAAGCTAAGTGTATCCAAAGCATTTGGGAGTGTTTAGTATTTATTTCTTTATATTTTATTATTTTAGTATCAATTTCATTATTGTTTACTTAATTAAATATTTCTTATATTCATTCATTATTAATTTATCTAATTATCACATTTTTATGCTTACCACCTTTTCTTTCATTAATTATGTTTTTGTAAGGGTGGTAATATTGCTCTCTTGTATTTTTACGCGCGTTTATTTTAGTCTGAAAAGTGTTTTCTTCAAAGCTAGACGTGCGTCTCCACCGCGGCTCAACTGTTCAGTTTTTCTTAGTGCTTTGAACTCTCTTTCGCGAATTAAAATAAACTCATCCTAAATTGTATAAATGTGCGTCTGATCAGAAGCACCGAGATCATCAAATCACAACCCCAGGTAGGCCTACTTGGGTTACATCACCGGATCTTCAGCATGAGGTAGGATCTAATATCTACTTATGCACACATTAATTAATGAATTCTCCCTCTCAGTCAAATTAAAAACAGGGAGGGAGGGGGTTGGAGGGTAGAGACTCGACAAATTTACAGTTTAAAATAGATTTAAATAAAGTATAATTTTTAAGTATTAATAGAGGTGCTTAAAAATTAGTATTGTCCATAAGAACGAATATTTTATGATATTTTCAAAGACATTTTCGCAAGCTATATTAATTATCTAAATTAAAAATGAGAAGGTGATTTAGGCAAGAAAAATCTAAGAATCATGTGTCCTAAAACACATTTAAGAAAAATTGTTTTAAATCCATTTCTTGCGATCTATTTTAGTCATAGTTTCTGTGAAACCGGGCCACAAAGTACCAAGTACGAAATTATGTATTATCATATCCAAAGGATATTCATAATACTCAAGTTTAGACTTATAAGTTATAGTCATAAAATGACTGATTTTTATTTGCTTCTCTTATTAACTGAATAAACAATATCAAAAACTTTAAAATTTTCATACATATTTTATGTGTCTGACACAAAACTTTTGTTTCATTAAATTATCAACTAAATCTTGCTCAACAATAGTGGTTACATTTCAAGTGTTAGCAGCTATTTTTGCTATGTTTAGGCGTTCATAGAAAAAAAAACTAGTTTATAGGACCAAAATATTTGTTAAAAAATGTTTGTGTGCAATGAATATTAAAATGTAATTATTAGATTTTATGGATATTTTGAGTTTAGAAAGGTTCAAAATATTGAGTACAAATTTGGAAGAAAAAATTCAAAAATACGGTTGTTGATTCAATTTAACGGGATTCTACTTTTGCTAAAGTATCAAACTGAACAATAAACATGTCAAAGTGAACCTGTCACTTGAAACATTAAACAAAAAAGAAATGTATATTTTTAATTCATTAATTATAGGTAATAAGCTACTTAAATAGTGTGTTTCAAATTATTTGTACTTTCTAAACAAACATGTGTGGTTGTAGTTAGTTTTGGCTAAGTTATTTCAATGTATAGCTAAATTTATCAATTAAAAATGTATTATTCATATTTGTTACATTACATTCTAAATGAATAAATGCTTCACTAGTTCCGTAACCACTCCAAATTTGTATTTTTTATACCTACCTATTGTCCTTAAATTATTTTAAATGTGGATTACATTTGGAAAAATATATATGAATGAATATCTACTATAAATACTACTCTTTTCTTTTACCGGAAGTTAACAAGAAAGTAAAATTACCATCCTCAAGAAAAGGCAAGAGATTTCAGGTATTTCCATGAAACTAATAAACTGGATCTCAATGCCAAAGTTCAACATCCCCAACCAACTCATTCTCTCTCTCTCTTCACAGTTGTCCACAAAACTAAGGGGGTCAGAGACCTTTAAGGCAGAAACTACCAAACCACCAGTTACAAGTTGCCTTTAAATCTGAAGGCCATTTCAATGTTATTTCCAAATAAAGCTCATTCTTAAGTGGAAGATTTGTGATTGGCTTTTAGCGCGTCACGTGCCCACGTTTCTGTTCTGCGCTAGTTTTTTCGGCGAACGTGTGAATCTACAATAAAACTAACATTATTGGGCCGACTCAACCCCACCCGTACTAGACAAACACAGTATAATAAACCTAGTTTAGCAATATTACAAAGATTATATCAACTAGTATCGGAAGGCTATTTTACATATCAATAGTAATTTATTTTTACCTATACAAATAAAATTAATTTGAGTGTGGTTTACTTGGAGCAAGTTATAGCAAATTTAAATATTTTGGAAATTGTCCTTGAAGATTGAATTCAAAACAGGAATATTTGTTTAGTTTAATATGATAATAACATAGAAGTTATAACGCCTTAAATTTGGCACGTGTAGGGTGCTAGTTTGTGCACTATCGAATGTTTGAAGATGAAATGCTCTATATTTACAAGAGACCCAGATTACACGCCTATGTAGGGTGGTTGTATACATATATTACTGTAATTGCCACCATAGGTGATCTTGGGGCAGATACAAACAAATAATTTATAGTGCCTTAGAGTTGGTGCGTATTTCGTGCGAGTTCGTGAATCAAATAATCTTTAAAGGCGATGTGCTCTCAATTTCCAGAAGACACAGGTTCAACATTAATGTAGGGTGGTTATATAATATATTATATCTGGTACTACAATTACCAACATCGGTAATCATGGGTCATATTCAAACATAGACGTTAAAGCGTCTTAAATTTGACTCGTATATTCTATTATATAATGGTTTTTGTTTATCGCTCTCTATGAGATTTTCTTAAACTGATTTCTTACCTATGCTGCGCTCTATGAGCTATTTTGGAACCATACATATTTACCTGCTGCTCTCTATGGGATGTTTAGGAACTAACTATAGAGTTAGTTAATTTTCTTTTTCCAGTGTTGGCAAAAAACGGTTAGTATATTTTGGTTGTGGAGCTTTTGTGTCTGTTTCGATTTATAATTTAAGCAAATCTTAAAATCTCAAGTCTATAAGTGATATAATTATTGATAAGATTATCTATTTCTGCCATAATATCAAGAAATTAATTAATTAATTTTTAATTTACGCTAGTTGTTTGCACGTGTTTTCCACCTATTTCAATGATTACTTCTGTTATTTACAATTCTAATTTATCTTTAAAAAACCAATTCATCACAATCACTATAATACAGGTAACTTATGTGCTGGTATAGTTATCACTAATTTGTCTGTTATAAATTAATATGTAGAAATCAAGCTATTTGATTATATAGTCCTAATAATCATTACATTATAATATTGTAGATAGCCTACTTTTAATTTCTAATTTTTTTTTTGATATGAGGAACTTAACATGAAAACGCACACCTTTGTATAAAATGTAGGCTAGAATGGCGGGACCAAGATGAAACTAGAGACATTTCAGAGGATGAGAAGGTTATTTCATTAGAACTATCGAGTTCCATCATAAGGCTCAGTAAATGGACATCTTTAAACACCTCTTTATCGGGGGCGTTGGACGAAATATATTTGGGGTGGAGGGGGGAGGGCAATGTTTTACCCAATTTTAAACATTTTGAAATTAGAAATATTCCCAAGTAGCAAAGGAGAGTAATAGAAAGGCAATGTTGAGAACGTGACGGGAAGGGGGGGGGGGGGCAGAAGGGGGCCCCCATTTTTTATAAATTTAGGGGGATAACCAACCCTTTAATCTTTTTTTTTGGCACTTT
>CABEEJ010009708.1:0-17252 GCA_901482245.1 Timema douglasi
CCCCCCCTTAAATCCCCCCATCGGGCGTTGTACTTGTGAAGGTGATGCTTTCACTAAAAGCTTGTTCTTCAAACTTTGCTCAACTTGGGGTATTTACACAATGTCATTTGCACTTACTTTCAAAATGGAAACGTTTGGTGGGACAGATGAAAAAGATGGATGAAAGAAAATCATTTTATTTACTACCCCCAAAAGGTCTGTAGATGTAATATGAAAACTCCCGATGCATACTCTTAACACTGTAAAAAATATTAGAGCCGTACCTACCTAAAGATGTTGAAAATTTTAAATATCTATTACCTTCTAAAACCGATTCTAGGACAAACTAGATCGGACTACTCCAGATTGTTACAGCCTGCCATTTGTGGGATAAACCGATATAGCCTGATGTTTTTAGGCACTACTAGTTTTTATTCGTCTTAATCGATACGATGAATCGACCTTGGATAGGTTTCATAATTCACAGTTATCGTGCAAATATTGCCAGATAACTTAACCTAACCTAAACTAAACCTGGCTTGGCCTAATACAATTTTAGGTTATACTAATTTATCCTGTGAGCTAGACCAAAATTTTGGGATTAAATAATTTAGACTAGGCTAAACTAGTACATCCTGAGGCTCTTAGGATGTATCAATTCGGCGTCTTCCGGTCTAACTTAGTTTGTCCTTGAATAGGGTTTAGATGTTAATATAAACATACTTACAATTAGTGGTTCTGTTAGCAGTAGACCTCGCTCTTTCCATATTCTTATCGTTACTACAGGGTTTAACTTTTCTATTTGGATTTTAAGTTTAAATATCTTCTATAATTTCTCCTTGTTTTTCAAGTAGGCCTATATAATTATTTATCTTTTGTGATCAAGTTAAACAGAAAACAAATAACTACTATATTCAGTAGCAGCTTACATAATATTAGTGGAGAATAATGTGGCTTACATAGTCTAAGACATCAGTCTCGCAATAGATGTCAAATTTAAATAAAATACTCCCTAGGAACGCGATTGATTATCTGGATTTTTAAACTCAAATCACTTAATGATCTCTTAAATGAAAAAAATAAATCCTAGTCACCGTTATATTTAAATGTCTCACAATATTGAGAAACTACTGTATGTACAATAATCTCTCGTCATTGGTTAAAATAATAATCCTGATAAATTTTGTTAATATTGATCCACGTATTTGGCAGTTATTACGTGGCAAATATCCGCACATAAACACAGAAAGAAAGAGACAGTCAAATTGTCAAGTTAAAAAAGGACCTCTCTACGTTGAGATAATTAATAATTATCATCTATTCTAGTGTAAAATAGTCTAGGGAATATATACTACTTGACACCTCGTCTTACTACCCGTTCATACGCTTAAGTACAAATTACGCTAATGTAGGATTTAGAGCAAATATACTTGATTGTGTGGCGGAGGTGTGGGGATACATCTTGAAAAAACAAACACCCTCAGTACAGCCAACGGGGACACGAACCCCGACCTCCTCTTCATCGTATAACCAGACTATGTGAGGATTGACGTATAACTTAATTTGTGTGTCCATTCGCTTTGCTCTTTTCCACTATTTTATTAACAAGAAGGACACGTATCTCTGAATATCCATGGGGGGCGGGACTGGAGAAATATTAAACGGAAAGGACAGTTGGGAATGAATACAGTGCTAATGGACACTAGCAGATATTTGATTAAACTTGGGTGGTGAACTCTTCCTGTGGAATGATGAAAAACTGTAATTAAATCCTCTTCGATCGCTTGGATCTACCTCCCAAAAGTCACGCGTGTCACTCTTAGCTACCCTAGTTCTTCAACACAAAGAGGAATCTGAATTGCCCTTTCGACAAGATTTACAATTACCAAAGGTATTTTTTTGTCACATGACAGTAACTTTTTTTTATCATTACGTTTAACACTAAGGTTATTAAAGGCTTAATCGAAAGGGGGGGAGGGAGGGAGGCTGGGCAGCAACGCACCTGGAAAATCTGGGGGGCTGGGAAAACACTATTTTTTTGTGTTTGGGTAAAAAGCAGGAAAAACACGGGATTTTGCAAAATCTAGTAAAAGTTATTAGGAAAACCTCTTTCAATGCACCCATACAGGACTCGAACCTCAATACCGCTGTTACCGACAGTCAAGTCAATTGTGAGCCTGACGCTTGTAACCCTGTGATAACTGGTGGAGGCGTGTCTCTTTTGTTTCAGTAAGTGTATAACGGGAAGTTCGGGCTTCGAATCCAAGCTGTGCGTAGTGAGGTGAGGGTTTATAAATTGCTTACCACTCTCTTTCTACTCAAGTATGGGTACATTTCTTCTAAACTCTACCTACCTCAAACACGCATCATTTGTATAGCCATGCAGATATATTGGACTAGAACTAGGACTCAAATCATAAAATAAACATAAAAATAAAAGTTTAGTTGAGAGTACAATCAGAGAAAAAAGTTTTTAGACACCCAAATTGATTATAAACGACATGTTATTGAACCAACATATGTGTAGCTTTTACATACTCTATGGCATTCTTCTTCTTAAATCAAACACTCGGAGGGTGTGATTTTTATACATCCAGAGTTGGGCATGCCCTCAGCCTTTTGGCTGGTTAATGCTGCCCACGCCATCTGGTAGAAAACCTTTGTACTAAGGGATTCAGAGAAGTTTTATGGATCTCCGATAACCTCCACACTGAATTTATATGAGCGATAATGAAAGAGACTACCAATTTTCCCGGGAAAAATATTTTCACACACCTTCCCGAGTTCTCTTATATGGAACCAACGGCTCTGCTTCCCTTCCGAATAAAGTTGTGCTACGGATTTTTATCGTTCAAGAAAAAAATACGTTGACCCTTGATGGGTTTTAACCCACGAACATCGGCCCCTGAGGCGAGCACTTTACTCAAAGTCCACTGAGGTCGACATTTGAAAATTAATTAATTTGAAATAAAAAAACAATATGATACTGATCTCAATTTTTCTGTCATATAATTAAGAAGGTACAAAACCACGCCTTGGTAAGCTTTCTGGCTCAACCTTGTGTCTAATTTCACGGTTAATCAATTGGCTGTGATATGGACGTTTAACTAAACCAATGAATTAACAGTGAGTAAGTTAAAGTTTCTTGTGAATGTGAGGAATGCCAGGCCTCCACCGTGGTTCGGATTCCACGTTAAACTGTAGGTCCTACATTTCATCTCACAATCACACCTATCATGTCACATTAGCGTAAGTGCGTATAACTCGAACGGGTAGTAAGACGCGGTGCTAATAATAATAATAATAATAATAATAATAATAAGTTAAAGTTTTATGGTAAATTTTCGCACATTTTCGCAAAGGGTGGGAGTCAAACTATATAGGAATATGTTACTGAAGTGTTTGTGTGAAGGATATTACTGAAGTTTACCAGAGTTTCTTTAATCTAGACTGATCGATGTTTGTATAAGTTTTAACTTTCAACTTGGATATCGTTTACGAAACTGAATTCTTGTACCCCTTTAACAACGGCTTCCCTCCATGAATATAATATACTGTTGAATATTGTAGCTTTAATTTATTTT
Organism: Timema douglasi; assembly: GCA_901482245.1. Lineage (NCBI taxonomy): Eukaryota > Metazoa > Arthropoda > Insecta > Phasmatodea > Timematidae > Timema > Timema douglasi. Next base: position 3,564 of record CABEEJ010009708.1, read on the forward strand.
ATGTATAACTTGAACCGCAAGGGGAAATATCAACTCAAAATACAAGAATAAATTGTAGGAGATATTTCAACTTGAAATCCAAGGAGAAGTGTTCGACTGTAGTAACGGTAAGAACATGACGTAATTATTAACATGTGAGGTCTACAGCTCACGATAGTTTAGTCAACATTTCAACAAGGTACTACCAAGATCCCCAAGAATAAACTCTTTTAATAAATACCAACCATTTTAACTCAAATACAGGGTGATCCAAAAGTCGCGCAATCCTTTTTTTCCAAGCACATTTCTCGCAGAAGAACATAGAAAATGAGCATGAAGTCTATATGTATGGCAACACTGTAATGTTAGTAGGGTGTTGTGCAGGCCACGTGACCTTGAGACATACACTAGGTCTAGCAAGTTGAGTTACAGCATTTAAAAATGTAAGATGAGTTTTTCACGAGCAGAGTGAGTATTCATTTTGGAAAATTATTTTAAGGCCAACTCGTACTTGGAATACCAACAATCGTCTGTGCATAGTTTTCCAGAATCACGCGTGCTGAATAAATCGACATTATGCCAAATAGATGGCACAAAATCTAAGTTTTTTCTTTGGGTTGCGTGACTTTTAGACTATCCCGTATATTCTCAGAATAGTAATTATTAACTAACACAATTATTAGCTATGTATCGTAGATAATCAAATCTGTTATGTAACCACTGGCACATTCAGAATGTGAGCATTAAGTTTTAGTTAACTATGTTAGATTTCTACCTCTGAAACAACGACAAACTAGAAACTATTTCTAACTAAGAAGTTCATTTCAAAGCTAGAATTCCTTTGATGTACCGAAACACCAAACTTGGGTTAAGACTTAAGACATATACACCATTCCAATTCAATGCATGGATGCACTTTTAAATGTTAAAACAATATAATTATGTATGTGAATTCCGTTTACCCCGAAAGGTAGCCGTATTTATTTGACGGATTACACCATATCACTATCTTATAAGCCATGTCATAGGGGAACAATTCAAAATCATTTTCTATCGTACAGGGTAGACTTAGGGTACATATAACTAAGGTTGCACAGTTACTTTTTATCTTACATCCATATCTTAAGGTGCCGCCGAAGGATGCACAAGTATTTTTATAGTTTAAAAAAAAAATAGAATTTACATTTTTTAGCCAAAATAAATAAAATATTTCTCCAGTAGCAGCATAGAGTTTAGTTTTCTGCACATGATAATATCAACATATCTTTAATATCTGTCTGGTGTTTTGTCAATACTTTTTCTCTTTATTTAAAAAGTTTTGACAAAATTCCAGGACACCCTTTACATATATTAAAGATCTGTTGATATTAGCATGTGCAGAAAACTAAACTCTATGCTGCTACTGAGAAATATTTGATTTATTTTTGTCAAAAAAAATTAATGCTATAAAAAGCTGTAAAATTACTCGTTTTCCCTTCTGTAGCACCTTAAAAGCTGTTCGTGCTCTACGCACATATTCTAATTTTTACTACACTAATGGGATAGAAATGAGTAAGGTATTTTTTTCCAGTACCAGTACTACCAGTACTACCCGTTCGGGATATATATATATATGATAATATAAATAGTAAAACAATTATGACTCATTTTCCAATTCATTAAGCCTTTTTAAACCGGACACATCATTTAAAAATTCAGGAGTCGGTTTTAAAAAGGCTTATTGAATTGCGTAACGAGCCATCATTGTTTTTACTATTTATTTTTCTCGGTTGATATTCATAAAGAACGTTTAGTAATAATTGATATGTTAATCAGTTCTACCCTCGGTCATTTTCGTTCATTTACGTTGACTGCATGGCTTCAGTACGTGTTTGAGTTCGCAATTCTTGGTGTGAGGCAAGCGTGCAAGAATAAGGACCACAGTGAAATTTCAAAATACTGAAAGTCCCAAAAAAATGTTTAAATCATAATTTTCATTATATTAAGGGAAAAAATCACACTAAATATATTGTTACAAAAAGAAAAGGTAAGATCTTCTCTAAGTAACACTAAGAATAACCATTCACATTGACTATGCCCTATATTTTTACAAGAAAAATTTGCAACCTTTTATTTGCAGAAATGGTGTTAAGGTGTCAGGGTTGGGCTTTAAATAGTATGCCAAAATTATTTAAAAATATATTAAAAACTATTTTGATATAAGATTTAAATCTCTATTTAACAATTATTGACTAATGTGTGTCTGCAAGCAGAAAACTACCGGGTTTTGGTTACAATTCACGGGAGAAAACTGGTAGCATACGAATTAGCTGCCAATCATTGCACATATTTAATATGTCAATTCAACAGTTTTTGGGAATTGATCCATGTCGGAATAAGAATATATTTTGCCCACACACCTCATTAGGAGTTATCCACACTGTAAACAATTTCTAAGTATCCAATTCCTAAAAGTTGGCTGTCCTCGACGTTTATAAAAAGAATAGTGTCTCATTGCATGTTGGCTCATCATAAGACCCGTTTACCAAACCCTTCCTTCACCTCTGACAAGACATCTTGTGAGTGTGAGGAATGCCAGGCCACCACCGTGGTTCGGATTCCACATTAAACTGTAGGTCCTTCATTTCATCTCACAATCACCCTACCATTACACATTAGCGTAAGTGCGATATAACCCGAACGGGTAGTAAGACGAGGTGCTAATAATAATAATAAAATAAGACCCGTGGGCAGCATGCGGCCCACGGACCACGAGTTTCATATGTCTGGTCTATTATGCGTCGGTGACCTGGTGGCTTAGGGGTAAGGTGTCAGACTGGGCTTCCAGGGTTCAATCCTCGGTCCCAGCATAGATTTATCTGATTGCCAAACCCTTCCTTCACCTCTGACAAGACGTGTATTAATCACAACTTAGTGTATTAATCACAACTTGTGAATGTGTTGAATGCCAGGCCTCCACCGTGGTTCGGATCCCACGTTAAACTGTAGGTCCTCCATTTCGTCTCACAATCACACTACCATTACACATTAGCGTAAGTGCGTATAACCCGAACGGGTAGTAAGACGCGGTGATGATGATAATTATAATATTGTGCGTCACTCTCGCAATAGACTCTACTGCAAATGAAGAGAAGATCGTGGTGTTAATCCCAGTTGGGTGTACTAAGGGTGTTAATCCCAGTTGGGTGTACTAAGGGTGTTAATCCCAGTGGGGTGTAATAAGGGTGTTAATCCCAGTTGGGTGTACTAAGGGTGTTAATCCCAGTTGGGTGTACTAAGGGTGTTTATTCCAGTTGGGTGTACTAAGGGTGTTAATCCTAGTTGGGTGTACTAAGGGTGTTTATTCCTGAACGTTTTTAAACTTTCTGCTGGTACACTTCCTCTTTGTTCAAGCTTAATTATTCCTAACTCATTGTAGAAATTAGTACGGATGCGTTCAGCCCAAACGGGTTGTACGATACTCTTGTATGTCGTATGACCAGTGGCGCCAACACGGCGAGGAATCACATACTAACGTAATTTTGAGAGCGAAGGGCGGACCCACAATTCCCCACCAGATTTCATTAGTTTTTTTTTATCACTTTAAGAGAGTAGCTTTCTTCCTTTTACACTCAGTTTCATCAAAGTTTGGGAGAGTGCGTGCAATACCTCATACCATTTCCTCAAGTTAGATGAACAAACATTGGCTTACAGCTCGCTGATAATATACGTTCGTTCTAACCAAACCTTCTCTTACCACCCGTCAGGTTATCCGCATATTTACATCCATAGGTAAGAGATGAGGAAGGTAGAATTTAAAGGAAGTGTACAAGAATTTTCGTTTAAAGAGTGAATTAAAAATGGTTTAGGAAAATAAACCTGAGTGCATTTTTCAGTTCTGGTCTGTTTACCCTAGGAGACTGATGCCTAGGTACTAGCGGATACAAGCGCAGGTATTATTTAACCAAATTATATCCAAGTGAAAAATCATCCAAATATATTTTCTTGCATGTAAAAATCTAATGGTTTGTAGTAGAAACAATGTATGTTCAATTATTTTATGATTTGTATTCAAATCTACAGTATTCACAAATGTATAATATATAAATCTATATATATATTTTTTTTTATACCCCAACAACTTTTTTAACGATTTCGGGAACCTTGTCTTAAGACTCGTTGATACGATCTTGGTGACCTGGTAGTCTAGGGGTAAGGTGTCAGACTTCTGTACTCGCGGACGGGGTTCAATCCTCGGTCCCGGCACAGATTTATCTGATTACCAAACCCTTCCTTCACCTCTGACAAGACGTATATTAATCACGACTTGTGAATGTGTGGAATACCAAGCCTCCACCGTGGTTCGGATCCCACGTTAAACTGTAGGTCCTCCATTTCATCTCGCAATCACCTTACCATTACACATTAGCGTAAGTGCGTATAACCCGAACGGGTAGTAAGACGCGGTGATAATAATGATACGATCTTGGTTGAATAATGCAAGTTCACTGATTAGGCTGCGCGCGCGCAGTTTGCAGTGTGTAAACAGCCAAGTAAGTTACTAATACACACCGGTTGTGGTATACACAGCGATTTTATGTGGCCCCACGGGTAGAAGTCACTTGTGTATGCCACACCGGGGAATAGCTTACCACTAGGATACAGCGCGCAATCAAATGTGTTCCTTGCAGCATGCTGCAGCGATGCACGGCATGCATGTCCAATGTTGGACGACAGTTTGAACAGTTACTGTGAACTTGCAATCTTTTGACCACGTGTGTAGCGCTTAGCAATATATGTCCATGTCACTGTAATGATGTGTTTCTCCTCGTTATGCCAATTGCCTACCTGCCCCTGCACATTTCCGTCTAGGAGGAATCATCCTGTATATGCACCAATGAGTGTGCAAGAGATTGAGAATAGTTTAAACACCACTGATTTACGGAATCAAAAACTTTTGTTTAAACATATGAAACTAATATTTAGTGTTGTCATTAAGGATTGTACCGGTGCTATCCGCATATTTACACTAATGCAAGGAAATATACACTCTGTTTACCTTGAAAGGGATCAGTAAAGACACGGACATTTTGTGAAACATACTTTTACAAGTTTCTACTTAGAGCAAGGTGACCTGGCGGCCTAGGGGTAAGGTGCCAGACTTCTATGCTGGCGGCCGAGGTTCGATCCTCGGTCCCGGCAAAGATTTATCTGATTACCAAACCCTTCCTTCACCTCTGGCAAGACATCTTGTGAATGTGAGGAATGCCAGGCCTCCACCATGGTTCGGATTCCACGTTAAACTGTAGGTCCTTCATTTCATCTCACAATCACCCTACCATTACACATTAGCGTAAGTTCGTATAACCCGAACGGGTAGTAAGACGCGGTGCTAATAATAATAATAATAATAATAATAATAATAATACTTAGAGCATTAAAAGCTCTATTAAAATATATTCATTGTTGATTATAACATTTTTGAATGAATAATATATGTGTGAAATAAAACATTTTCTTTTGTGGTTAAGTTAACTATTTGAACTTTTAAATGCAAATTCTGGTATATTTTGTAGATTTAAATGCGACAAAATCATTTCAATAACCAAATAAAGTTCCCTCTCCCTCAGTCTAGGAAATGTATCTCCCTGAACCAAAGACCATTGTTAAAATTTGTTTTGGAACCATAGAGTAAAACATTTAAGAGTGAATAATAAAAATAAACAAAAATCACGCAAAATAACCTATATCTTTTACAACTCCTATCTTTGGATTGTTTGGTATATAGGGCCTTCATGTTCTAGGTGAAATTTTTAAAATTCGTTGTATCAAACCACTTAAATAAAAATTAATGTTATCATTTTTTACAAAAATTAAATATTTTATTTATTGACATTTAATATCTAAATACAACGTTTAATCTAATGAGATTCAATGATTTTACCAACCAAAAATCAAGATTTTTAGTTATCAGTTTTACTTACACTGATTACACTATGGCGCTATTTTTTAAGTGGCAGCTTAGTATAATCGGTCATGGTAAGACTGATTATATTTATAATCAAAACCGAGTGTAGGCCTACTTGTATTTATGGGAGGAAGATTGGTAGGCCATTTAGGGAACACCAAATAAATCACTCTCATTACACCCAACTAGGACTCGAGCCCTGACATACCCATAACTGGCAATTCAATTAATTGTGAGCGTAACGCCTTAGACCATGCGATTACGATTTAGTGTTTTTTTTTTTGAACTCGATGTTATCCCTAATAAATAAAATGTCCATTTTTTTACTAACCATCATACCGTTCATTTTAAATAGCTTCGTTGTTCGTTTAATTATTTTAAAAATTTCTAGCAACGTTTTCACTAATTACATATACTTGTAATTTAAAAAAATATTGCAATGATACTTCAGTACATATTGAGTTACAACCTTTGTTTTTCAGCCCAGCCAATTAAATTGCGTCTAGCGCCTATTAGTCAACCAACCAGTAATTAACACGAGGTATATTTCAATACCATGAAAGCTCGCTTGAACAAGCAAGCAATCAATTGGCGAATGGCAGTAACAAGTAATTAATAGATGTGTTACTGTGCACTCCGGGCGTTAACTTGAAGAGTCTCTTTTCTGTCCCTTAAGGGTGATTTACACGGTTCTGCTTTTGATAATATTCACTGGCTTCTTTTGACGCAACCTTGACGCTTTCCCTGAACGAATATCTGGCTGCAAAACTTGATATCTGATAAACTTTTACACAATTCTTCTAAGAAGTGGGAAGCCACCAGCGTTTTAGCCGGTCTTGAGTGTCATGGCGTCAAACTAACTCACCTCGCACAGGTGTCTCAAACAAGGATTGTAGCCAGCTACCCATCCCGCGCATGCGCATTAAGGCAGACCCATTCACTGGTCGCTCTTTAAAGCGCTGAAACGCCACTTATTTTGACGCTGCTGGTAAAAGCAGCTAGTTATTCGCTTTGTGGGAGCGTAAAAGTTGGGTATGTTCAACTTGTCAGCTAGCGTCTTTTATTCGCCACGTCTTCAAAATGATGACACGAGAGAATAAAAGAAGCCGCGACTTTAGAATCTCTTACCGGAGAGTTCGCCAGCTTATAAAGAAGCTTGTTCAAAGCTAATAAAAGTAGAATCGTGTAAATCACCCTTTATTGCAGAAATTTTAGCTCTATACCTCCATCAAACAGTTTAACATATTGCGGCTTACTAGAGATGGGAAAAACAGTGATTTTACGATATCAGTGAATACAGTGACTGTGATTTTAAAATATCGATGATTTATACCAGTGATTTTTCACTGTTAGTATTAAGCTGCTGTCCGAGCAGGCGCGTACAATCGAGTATCGAGTAGGAGTATGGAGTATTTCTGAGTACTGGGTATTTACTCGAATAATCCCATGACATTCGGTTGTCGGTTGGAACTTGAAAGGAGAACTAATTACTTGGAAATTTGGCGGCTTGCAATGGAATTCGATACTTAAAGACTTAACATAAGCTCTTTCTGTCGGCACTCGGCACTGAAATTGACATTATTGACATACAGCTACCTAATCTCCGGGTTTCGTGTTGCCTGACTAATGTACAGTCAATACAAAAGTATGCGTTTTAAGAAGTTTAATACAATTGAAAAATAGAGAAATAAAATATGTTATTTAGTATTTTATAGTGAAATGTTATGTAATTTGGGCAAAATTAGTTGTCCAACAAACATTATGTTAAACTTGAATACCAATATTAACTTATTTTACGTACTATGAGAAACTCTTGTATTTGTGTAATTTATTTAGTGATCTATTTCACTACAATTAAAATTTATGTGAGATTAAAAATGAACATAACATAATGGTGATTTGTTTAGAAAACGTTTGGAAAGCAGGTCATATATTATATTATTGTAGTGTTATTTTATTTTAAATACCGTACATATAATAGTAGATGAGCTATACATCTATTAGAAGCAAATAAACCTATAAGATGCTAGAAAATATTTAATCAATTATTATATAAACACACTTTAGATTATACTATAGGATGATGAGGATCATCAACGCATTGTAAATAATATAATAAGGTTTATTTCTATTTTTTCTATTTTGTTACTTATTTTAATTCATTATTTACGATTTTGGGGATAGGATCACCGAAAAAAAGAAATGATTTTTTTTCGTAGCCTACTTTTAAAAAGAATCCGAAATGTGATTTGCTTAGTAAGCTAAGCTTGCTTTTGAATTTTGCTCTTAACAACAAATGTTTTGTATTGAAAATGCATGTGAAGGAAACATTTAAACTATTAAAGTCATTTTTACGTAGCAATCTTATACTGTTTTTGATAAATGAGCTCTAAGAGATTAAGTGTTTTAAATAGAAATAACACGTAAAACATGCCAGTCAATAAGGTCGATTCTCAATTAGTTGGTAGAAAATAAAAAATAAAAGAATAACAAAGGCTGTGAAGCGAGTATTTATTCGAGTGTCTAGAAAAAGAAGCAATACTAGCTCCGTAGCTCGAGTATTGCGAGTATTTCGAGTATTGTGAGTATTTCGAGTATTGTGAGTATTGTGAGTATTTCGAATATGCGAGTATTGCGAGTATTGCGAGTATCTCCGATAACTGATATCTCAATCACCGATACTTTTGGGATCGAGTAACTGGGAGTATCAGTGATCAAATGGTATCGGTGAAAAAATCACAGTCAGTGATATATCGCCCATCTCTACGGCTTACTATCATTATTACCTATAGTTGACCCGTTTCAGTGGCTCAATGGTCTAAGGCGTCACTATTGTGTTAGACTGGCCTGCTGAAGACTGGGAGATCGGGGTTCAAATCCCGGTCGGGTGTACTGGGGGTGTTTTCTCCTAATTATTGGTTCACCACTTTTCCTCCACGCTAATGAGGGTGGATTACCTCTGAAATGCTTCCTTCCTCATCCCTAACCCACTAGAGTATTGATCATAAATGCGTATAACCTGAAAATGGATGGAAGTTAATGCCAGTTGAGGTTTGTATTGTCTCCCTTTCTTTTTATGACAAAACCCATTTTTAGCCCCAATAAATGAACTATTGCTACAGAAGACTTTCTTCAGATAATAACACTTTTAAAATATACATCATGGGCATTGCGTAGTTTGATTGAAACATTTTATTATCATCAAATCCATCAAATTCCATGATGCTCATGACAAATATTCAAGAAATGTTGACATTAAGATGTTAAAAAAACCTAAATATATCAACTGTAGCAATATTTTAATTATTTTGGCAAAAAACTATCATCTTGTTTTAAATGTATCTATATATTTATTTAAGAGGTGAATTAATTGTCGATAATCACGCTATGAGTTAATAAATCCCTTAAATAAAATATTTCCTACTATCTGAAGTTATGCTGTTACACCCCGCATCCAAAAGTTCAACAAAAAATAAGCTCCTAGATATAAATAATCAGACAAGTGAGGTTTTCAATGTCTTGTAGTAGAATGTTGCCAGGATAAGCATAGCTTGTTAAAACTGTAACTATGATATGTTCTTGCACACTTGGGCCTATTGTTACCAATCATACCTATATTCTGCTCTACACACCTCACATGACAATAAATGTTCGTTGATAACTGACCAACGAGTGTTCTACTGAGTCATGAGATGAGTGTTTAAATTAAATCTGACACGACACTAATACAATAAATAATGTTGCAGAAAAAAGAGTTTTGTTTGAAGTCAATCAAAAATGTGTTCACCTTTCTCAAAAAGCCCTGATGACAATGAGATTTTCTTCCTTCCAAATTTACACTCTTAAAAACCTTAGATCTCTTTACGCATAAAATTGTTTTTTTTTCATCTTTATAAACACAAGTGTCTATCTAATAAAGGAAACGCATTAAGGAGGTTACATTGGGAGGGCATTTTATGCGTTTGGAAATCCCACATTTTTGAAGAAGTGGTTTTGTATTTTTAAATATGGTTTTCACCAAAATGTAGGCGAAAGCTTTCAACAGGCCCCTCTCTAGCTATAATCTTTAAACAAAAAAAATTCAACTGCGCTTTATGCCAAAATTTGTACTTCTGAGATTAAAGTAAAATGATAGAGACTTAGAACTAGCTTTCTTCTATCAAATAAAGTCATGTTTTGATAGGGTCACAACTGAACAATTTGAATTGTTTTTTAAGGTTTTATATAAAATTACCATACTTTTTTAAAAAAAACGGATCAACGGATCAAAACTTAAGCCTAAATTTTGTTGAAAACTATTTTAAGAAATATCTAACCATTTCGTAAATAATCTAGAATTTTTAAACAGCTGTAACGTTTTTAGTGCTCCCACATGTAACACCCTTAAGAGGAGTGAGAATGTTAATTTAACCTATTAGTGTCAACATAAAATGGTATCAAATTTGTGTTTGTTTGCGTTGACCTAGATAACCAACAGCACCTGTACTTACAAATAGAGCTGTTTATATCCAGGTTTGGCCTGGGAACGACCGGAGGTCCATGGTTGTAAAAAGGACATGGGATCTCATATTGTCTGGCTGGTGTCTACGACATTTGACAATAAAATGGGGTATAGGATGCCTAACTGCTTAGAAGACACACACATTTAGGAGACTCGGAGGTAGTGTGCTTCAAACGACTTTCCTTTTATTCCTATCTTTTAAAAAATGTGTGTTTTAATACCAACTTATAAAAGCAGTATTCTTTTATCTCTTAAATAACAAACTGAGTTAAGTGGCATCATGTTAAAAGAGAGAGAGAGAGTGTGTAAAACAATTGAGTAATAATAGACCTCAATACACCCAGCAAAGATTCAAACCCTGACCTCACCGTCACTGGAAAGCTAGACCAAACTAGGTTGAAGTATTAGCCCGGATTCACACCAATGCAATTAGTTGAGTGTTTCAGGAAATATTTGAGGAACTAAATCATTCGATTTTCTTCACCACTTCTTAGTATCCGTTCGAATTAGATCTTAATTACACTAATGGGGTAGGGAGGATAAATGATGATTCACGGGATGGGGGACTAGGAAACCATTTAGGAAAAATAATTATTCTTGGGAGTCAATCCAGGACCTTCTGTCACCGAAAAATCAAACTAAATAGTCTTCGAATTTAGACCTCGTGCGGATAAGCCCAAAACTATATTGCTTGTTCATTCCAAAAGGCACAACCATGCCAAACAGCAGTAAATTTCAACATAAAACAAGAAATAACGTAATTATTTTGATTAAAAAACGGGAAAGAATTATCCTACTTACACCCGACCAGTATTTGAACCCCTGACTTCCGTGTCACTGACAAACTAGACAAAATGATAAACGGGTCCACCTTAATTAAATATTTAGTTGACGACACAAAAGAAGTATTGTAATCTTTGATGGATTGTAAGTAATTAATTTCAAAATCCAGTTTGATGATCAGTAGCAATTTGTAAATTTGATTAAATGACATTAATGAAACATCAATAAAAATACAGTTTTATTATAACTATCATTTTTATTTCTCGTACCCGTAGTTGATTCATTTACTGGTAAATCGCTTTACGAGAAGAGTAAACTTCAGGATTCATGCCATATGTCTTATAAAAGGGGAATGTTCAATAGTAAAGATCATTTTATCATTTTATTAAATCACATGCATTACTCTATGCCTGCACATATCATGTTACTTAATTATATTTCTACTGTACTACTCCCAACAGGGCCGTTTTAAGAAAATGTGATGCCTGGTCCAACAAAATCTGAGCCCCCCCCCCTCTTCTTTTTTTACGGCAGTTTTTCAGTTTTAGCATAAAGCCGATATATTGATACGTATTCTGTATTTATGTTTCTTAATAATTTCTCATGTTTTATGGAATATTGATCAATCCATTATATGACTGTATTTTTTTAAATGCAAATAAATTAAGTTAACAAAAAGTAAATTCCTCTTTGCACCATTGCATTGTTAGTTGTCTGTAGACTGACAGTGGTATCACATTGGTGGCGTACTCTACTGTACTGCCGTACAATACTTGAATAAAATAAATATTAAATTACATAAAGTTAGGGTTCCATTCCAGATTGTTAAAAACCCTATCACTTAGAGAATACATATTGTTGTTAATTATCTGGACACTATTTGATGCAAAATTTAAGAATCATAACTGTAATTAAATTTAATTTTTTTTTAGAGGAAATGTGGCTCCTAGGAATGTGAGGCCTGGGGAAATTTCCCTCTTTGCCTCCTCCTTAAACGTGGCCCTGACTCCCTATCAGCCATCTATTTACCCTAATGAGGTAGGAATATAAAATTTATATTAAATGTAGGACTACTCCCATTTGCTTAGCGTGAGAGTGGGGAAAATTATTTGGATAAAAACGTATTCGGAGCACCAGATGAGGATTGCTTAAATCCTCGTCACCAGATAAATCAAGCGAGAATATAGTCCACGTGATCTCCGACATTGTATGAATAACAATTATTTTTCAGTATTTTAAGAAACGATATATTTAAAACTTTGTTAGTCTAATTGTTAGCACGCCTGCATTTGAATCTAGTGTCATGGATTTGATCCTAGCCCAATTTTGTTTTTTCTAAAATCTAGTTTTAATTGCGTTTTCTCAGCAAATGTTTGTGCACGTATTACAATATATCCTCCTCCTATTATATTGGTTTAGTTAACTACCAGTTATATTTACAATATATTAATATAAGGAAATACAAATGATAAATTCTAAGGTAATTTTACAATGAAAATGAAGAAAAACGTGTCCGTAACATGTTAAAATTTAAATATGATAATTTAAAAAAATATTTATACTCAAAATCTTACAAATATTAAATTGAGAAACCGAATATTCTCGTAGTGTTTTCATTTTACAGGCATTCTATTCTACTATATATATAATGTCGTCGTGAATAAAACCTACCACTTTACTACTATTTGAATATAAAATAAAGTACCTTTTTATATAAAACAACATGACACTTGGTAGTATTTTCACGCCGCCCGGTACAGAGTGGGGTTTGCAAACGGGTGTAAGAGGGGGGGGCGAGGGGTCGAAAGATGTTCCCTTATGTTGTAGGCATGATATGGGTTTTAGGAGGTAAGTGCCCAAGCTTATGTGTTTATTAAGAGCCATTTCCGGGAGATGTCTTTCACTGTTTCATGTTTCACGAAGGAGGAAGAGAAGAAAAAAAAATCCCCTGGGAAAAAAAGTTCTTTAAATTAATCATTTTGTCTGCTTAGCGGCTGTGAAACCCGTATTTCTCGGTGTTCGTCTGCTGGAGGGCTATGTAACAAAGTATATATTACATTTTTGAAAGTGCACTCAAGACCTTATGGTTATTGTTATCGTAAACATTCTTTGAAAATAGTTACATTCCCTAAAATAAAAACAAACATAGCCAACACCACTGAGGATTGGCTACACGGAGCCGCAACGCACCGCATCAGCATGGACGAGACGTTTAGAGAGCATTGCTTCACAATTTTGTGGTGTGGCTCGTGTAGTCACTTGCTAGAAAATGTGGTGTGCCGCGTGTAGTCACTTGCTAGAAAATGTGGTGTGCCGCGTGTAGTCACTTGCTAGAAAATGTGGTGTGGCTCGTGTAGTCCTTGCTAGAAAATGTGGTGTGCTGCGTGTAGTCACTTGCTAGAAAATGTGGTGTGGCTCGTGTAGTCACTTGCTAGAAAATGTGGTGTGGCTCGTGTAGTCCTTGCTAGAAAATGTGGTG
>CABEEJ010009709.1:0-17251 GCA_901482245.1 Timema douglasi
AATGAGATGGGCTGAATAGAACTAGCTCAAGATAGGGATAGGGTGTAATGAGATGGGCTGAATAGAAGTAGCTCAAGATAGGGATAGGGTGTAATGAGATGGGCTGAATAAGGGTAAGTGGCGTACTTTTGTTAAATGTAGCAATGAACTTTCAAGTCCCTAATGCCATAGAGTGAGTAAGTGATTAACTGGCACCATCCTCTTTATACTCTAGGATGATTTATAGTTTAAACAACCAACTCGCCTTCTGTCAGGCTGGTCTCTCAAGAAATGAACTGGCAAGTGGGCAGTTCATCCTCCTCATTATTGACCTCTTGGTCAAGCTACTGATCTAGAAGTATCAGGTTCTATTTCCAGTGTTACGATATATATTTTTCCCAAAGGGTAATTGTTCCTATAGTCACAAAATTTCCACCGACTCCACACTTCATAATCACCATAATCCCATCAGTCATTGTGAGTATGACATATAGAAAACTTCCAAGGTATACCCTGGGCAACGTTTGTCATACGGCATCTCTGTCAAATATGCCAAATGCTTAAAAAAGCTCCCACCTTAAGTGAGTTCAGGTACTTAGTTTTTAGATCTGAAGGGTTATTTATGTTCAGTATGGGGTTTTACGCACGAGTTTTGACCCTTGCTCAGAACAAGCTGTGCGAGCTTTACAATGCTCCCCTGAGTTTTGAGGGTGTGGCCTTGGCTTTTATTTACACGACAGTGTGGATGAGTTATTTGCTTACTCTAGTTTATACACCAGGCGTATCTTTTAAATTCTATTTGAGTTTAACTCTTATAGATCTTGTCTGAAGCGTATTAACAACAGTTTGTTTGTTTTTATACATTTGTACTGTCCACTAAACACAGTGCATGCACCTGATATTTTGACTGGTGTTTTATCTTTACTATTATTTATTATGGGGATTTTATTATGTTTTTAATTTATGTAAAAGGTGCTAATGGCTATTTTGGGTCGACACACCTTTAAACTCCAATAATAATGATTAGAATATATAGTATCAAATTAAATTTACTGTGATTATTTCATTGAGGAACATTATATTACCAAGTTTTATCAAAATCTCTTAAAACTATTTTTTAAATAATATTTCACCTTTAAAAGAAGCTTTCCAATAATATTTGATGATAATATAAAAAAATTGCCTGATATGAGAACCTATTCTAGGAATAACGGAGATAATACAGTTGATACCATAGTTATGCGGTAACGGTAACATAGAAACTGGACTTGAGACCGTGGGAACCAACACATCAACTACCCTAATAAATACAACAAAATTGAAAACTATTTAATTTTTTTGTTTTCTCTGCCACAGTAATTCATGTATCTATCTATACGAACAAAATTTGCATTGTTGGACACACAGACTAAATGTGAGGCCCATGAACTGGTCTGGTTTGCTAATGATGGAGATGTTGAGGCTTTGGTACAGGTTGGGTATTTTTACCACTCTTCCTTATAGGACATCGACACGTTCTTATATTAAACATGTCCATATAGTCATCCAGAGATGTAAAGTTCAGTTCTAGTGTCAGAATGAACTAAAAACCACCAGTTTATTCTGGTAGCATATTATAAACACAAGTGATTAAACGCATTTAATTATTTTAAGCGATACACAAACATTTTGTTTTCTTAATCTCTCCATCTCCCGTCCCATGAGTTGATTGCCATTGTTGCAAATTCCCTCTACCCCCTTGATATTGTGCCATTAGTTGATATAATAGAAAGCATACAATGATTGACATGCCTTTATCAAAACTAGTATATGACATGTAATATTGTTGTTTAGGTGCTGCAAGATGAAAAATCATCTGTTACAACCAAAGAACCTTTCTGTAAACAAAAACAGCACAGAAAAGTTTTAGACAAGGGTATACCTGATGATGTTATGCCAGGCATCAAGAACACTAAGGTAGTAATTTTGATCCTAACTTGCTTTTCGGATATTGTTTAAGCTTTAAAAGGTGAACTTTATTTGAATTTTTGAGACTTACAATGAAATAAAGAATTTGATAGAATCATATACAATTTTCAATAAATAAATCAAATGTTTTGTTAATTTGACAAATTCCTTGTGATATTTCTTTGTTTTGAAGGAAATGTTACCTCCAGTTCCACTGTCCGGAATGTTGAACAAGTCTGGAGGCAAGGTTCGACTGACATTCAAAATGGAACAAGATCAGGTCTGGATCGGGACTAAAGAACGCACGGACAAGATACCCATGTCTTCTATTAAAGGAGTTGTTAGTGAGCCAATAGAAGGCCATGAGGAATATCACATTATGGTGAGATTGATTGTTTTACAACTCCTCTAACTTGTTTTTACAATAGGAGCAACAATAAATTTAACAAACGTTGATGTTCACTGAAACTTAAATATATTGAGTTCCAAATGAGCTAGAGACTGAAACCATTATACTGCTCTTGAATTTGATGGGGATTTAAAAAAATGAAGAGCCTATGAAAATCAAAAGTGGAAACTAGAAGTTGAAAAACATAATAAAGCAGTTCAAGTACCTGAGAAGTCTGCCGACAAAAGATGCCTACTGCACCAAGGAAACTAGGTCGAGGAGTGCAATGACCAAGGAATCTTTGAACAAGAAAAGGCTTCTTTGGGGGTGGAAATTTGTACATTTGAATTCATAACATTTAGAAGGCTTAAAAAATGCATTTTCAAATAAGCTCCATACTGAATTTCCGGCCAAACTCTACCACTCAGTCTGCAGTTGGATAAAACTTACTTACATTAAATGTAGTCAACTTAAGCAGTAAATTGGTTTTCATCCCAAATCTCTAGCTCATTTTAGTTCTTAAGATTTTCAAGTTTCAGTGATCAGCAACATACGGCAAATTCAGTGTCAACCATATTATAATAATACCCTTATAGTACCAGAAAAATAGTTGGAAAATTAATTCTTTATGACTAGAATATGCTATAGCACATATGTGAAAGAAAAAAAGCTATGCAACCAAATAATTTGTTCCTAGCGAGGAAAACATGTTTCCCGTAATCCATTTAAAATGGGTTACAAGAGACAATGTTGGCCAACATTACCGACAACAAACAACATGAGCTATGACTATGCTATTTGGGTGTTTTGCTTGCATCATCATAGGTTAAAAGGTGGAGCGATAGTGCTCGGAACAACACTATTGCTCCACTAAGCATTCTTGCATACCACCCTGAATACATCAGTTACTGATATCTCCTTTTGTCATGTCGTGGTCAACCAAATACACTGTTGTGAGATGTGACAGTCGAGGACTGTAAAAATCGCTTCATAAACAGGATGTTTTTAATAAAATAAGCAAACAGTTTTCAGTTAGTGTAAATGAACATGAACCCACCACCGTTTTCTTCTTCTCCGTCTTCTTGAACAGCTCATAACTACATATAAAGCACAAGCCATAGCAGCGTCCTCAGCATGTCAACAGACATCTTTCACTCAACTGAACTCTGTATGGGAAACAAATATTTCATCATTGTACTCTGGATGCAAAACAATGTTTCCAAGTGCAGACTAAGCACAGATGTTGTCCTCTCAATGACAGCATTGACATTACCTCGCTATTACGAGTTAAGTTGTCAAACTATTAGGAACACCGGCAAAGTCTCATCTTGTTTGTGGTCAGACCTGTGCAGCTGACGGTAATATTGTGATGTTATTTCCAGGGAATCCAGCTTGGTCCAACCGAGGCATCAAGATATTGGGTTTATTGGGTCCCTGTGCAGTTTATCGATGCGATCAAGGATGCTATTCTCGGAAAGTGGCAATACTTCTGATACCCTCACACTGTACATACATATTTATTGTTATATAAATGCTTCATCAAGACCTATTAAATATATAACACTACTCTACAAGTTTTATTTATTCACAAGGTTTTATCCAAGCTGTTGCCATATTACAACTTCTCTGCTGTTGCACATAGATTCAATTATGATAATTATATATATATATGAGATGGTACAAATATGGTTGGATTCTGGTACAAAGAATAGTATCCAACAATTTTAGAATACATTTTGGTTTTGTCCTGACCCACTGTTAAAATTCTTGATGTTTGACAATAAATGGAATTAAAAACACAAATTTTATAGTAAAATGAATGTATTGGATTAATAAATATATATTGAAACAGTAGAATAATTCACAGTTAAAATCGTAAACACAAAATATATAGTCAATAGTTAAAATCTCGGCGGGTGAACTGGAGGGGATTTTTACTAAATGGTTTTTCACTCTCCCTCCACGCAAATGCGGGTTCACTTCCTCTAATTCAACCTTCCTAATCCATTAGTGTAATTAATACTTAATGTGTATAACCCGAACGGGTAGTAAGACGTTGTGCTAAATAATAATAATAATAATTTAAAAAATAGTTAAAAGGGGAAGAAGTTAAAATTTAATTTAAAATGTTTAAAAAGTTATTAAATGAATGTTACACTTAAGAAATAGAAAATTTTGTCAATTTAATTTATGATGCGAGATCTTTCGGTCTATTTATGTCATCATCAGCCTGGAGGTGTAAGCTTTGGGGAATTAAAACCAATACAACACGCAACAGTGATATAATTTTTTTAGCACTGCATCTTATTGCCCATTTGGGTTATATTTATAGGAAGTGTATCTGCATTCTGTGGAAGGAGAGGGGAAAGCCATCCTCATTCCACTCAATTGAGATTCAAACCTCAAGATCCCCGGAACGACGGTCTAGTCTACTGTGAGAGTAGCGCTTAAAGCCCTGTCAAGACTAGAACATAACAAACATTTTCACAAGTGTAAACGGTTTTCCGAACAGAAAATTGTAACAAAATGTATTCATTGTTTTGTTTGGCCCCAATCCACCAGTTGCCATTTTTTGCCTGTCGCATAAAAGGATGTTCGTGTTCAGTTTTGTTTAGTTTGGACGCCTCCGCGAACAATGTCATTGGCTGAACAGCAGCAGAGTTGAGTCGCAGCAGAGTTGAGTCGCACACATTTTTGAGGTCATACCAAGCCATTTCAACAAAAGGGGGTTGCCCCACCATTTTTTATTTTTTGCACATTTGTTTATATATGTTTAGTGATAGATGGTGCTTGGAACACCTCAATTTTTGTGACAGTAAGTATTTGCACAAAGTGCTTTAACTTTTTTCCCAATTGAGAAAAGTTGAAAAACCACTGTACTCATAAGAAAATTCAATTTTTTGGTTTTTTTTAAATCAATTTTCTGGTGTACTTTTGAAATTTTATTGAGGGTCAAAGTCGATTGATGACATTTGCTTCTTATTCAATCTTTTAGCCAAATTTTCTCTGGGAAGCATACAAAACACCCAAAACAATTTGTTTGTTGTTGCAAGAACTGTGGTACCAGTAGATCTTACCCAAGGTGAGAAAATTGGAGTGTTTCTTGGCTGATGTAAATGGGAAATTGATTATTTTTCCACTTTTCTTTAGTAACTATATCTCCAGTGTGGGACAGAGTAAAATCTGAATTTTATACCACAAAGACTGTAATGTATTGATTTGGATTAATCTAAATTATGTAAAAAGTCATGGATGAAGGTAATTTTTCTTTAAAGTAATATAGGTAGAGTATCCTTTTAAGATTCATCCATGAACAAACACGCGTTTCTTAGAATGAGGTGAAAAGGACTTCGCCCTAAAATATATTTTTTTACACCTTCTTTCTTGTTAAAATAGTAACTGCGTCAATTCCTGTTGAAGGGAGGAGGTTCGTAGTATTTGGTAGAGCACGCCATTTCTTTATACCAATAAGAAGCTAGCCATCATAAAACGTGTCGCCAGGACTCTGTCCATTGGTTAGTTTTTACTTTGTTGACCAAGGGAAAAAATGCAAGGCGTATGTCATATATAAACCATAGTGCGTATGTTTACAATATAGCAATATCATTTTGACGACGACGATGATGGGGAGGACGATCTCCGGGACCTTGCTCACAGTCCAACACATTATAATATAAGTTACTTCAATATCACAAGTGTGCAGTGATAACAAACATTTAACTGAAATATGTGCAAATAATTTACTGGTGTAATTAAAATAAACCGTGTGTGAAATAACAGCCAACAACATTTCTCTTTCTTTAATAATTTTAATACCGATTTAATTAGTGCTCGAACACGGGGCTATAGACAGCTGATTNATTAGTGCTCGAACACGGGGCTATAGACAGCTGATTAGACGGTATATTTTCCGTACAGTGATGATAGGCGCTCGATCACGGAGCTTTATACAACCTATATAAAACATCACATCATCTTTTATCAAGGAATTAATCCGTTGTGTATCAATTCACATCCGAAGTGGGGTGATTGATCACATATTATTATTATTGACGCCCAAAAAGAGCGGCGCTTTTTTATTCCATATTGTTACAAGACTTCTATTTGGCAAGAGCATCATACCAAAATTTGATCATGTTCTGCAGAATAAGAAAAAAATTTGAGCTTTAAGTTGAGCCAAATTCTTGGTTTTTTTTAGATCTAATCAAATACTGTGGGCTTAAGTCTATATTTTTCTTATAATTGACACCTAACTATAACAATCTAGTGTACTAGTGCTGGAATATGGAAAAGGAGTTTATTTTTATATTGGATTTTCGTAAATGTAGACATTAGCCTAAAAATTACAAGAAAATATATCATAATAAACAAGCGCAATCCCCTGAGGATATTATGCCATGAATACATGCGGCGGTTACGACAGTTGACGTGGACATGCTTCGCAGAGTTCATACGTTGTATGGATGCGAGGATCAACCTTTGAGCTAACATATACAGTTGATGTAAGATTCAGGTACATATTTAGATATAGGTATAATTAACTTGGAGAGAGAAGGTTTATTTGATGATTATTAAATGATGTTTATTAAAATGATTTAAAGTGCACTTTAAACAAGTGTAAGATTCCAATTTTGATCATCTCTGCAACTATTTGAGCTACGGTTTGTAAAGTTGTAAGACTATAAGAAATAAGAAATTTTAATTTTAAATATATTTTTATCAAAACAATTCTTTCTTTGCTATGAGTAAATATATAATTTTTTTAAATGAAGTATTTTGAAATAGTTAAATGATTGTTATGGTTTTTTTTTGTGGAGATAGATGCTCCTCTTTCTAAATTTTTCTGTAAAAGTGTGTAATATTTATTTTGTGCTCTTTAGTGGAATGTGCTGCTTTATTTTTCCATAGTGTTTCTGCAACAATGAATATTATTGATCACAAATATTACTAGTTTTAAGTAGTCTCCGTTTATAAATAAAGGGGAAAGAGAATCTTTGTGGTGCAATGTACAATTATTTTTTAAAATCAAATTCCTTGTTAAAATTTGAGAGCTTCCGATATTTTCAACCCTATTTCCTTTCAAAGAATTATTTCTTATATTCAATAAGAGGTATATGTTTTTCAGCTTATACTAAAACTATAAGTTTAATCCTATTCATTCGAGTTCATTTTGCCGGTCGCCGGTAGACTTATATACTAGTTAGTGTTCTTCTTTCAATGTAAAAACCATATTGTTTTCGTCCCTTTTATATGTTTTTATCCAACTTTCCTATACCTTCTTCCAGATATAATACTAGTTAGAGTATATACAGCAATAATAATGTATTGTTTTAACTGTTCTGTTAATTATTCCCTCTTAATTGGTTTCATCTTGAGGTTTGTCTAGCAGTTGGTTCAAGTTGTGTTGGTCACTTCTCTATCACTTTGTACTACTATATGTGAGGTTATCTTTCTAGCAGTTGGTTCCTTGTGTTGACCATCTCCTGTCTATCACTTTGTACTACTACATGGGAACTCTAGCAGTTGGTCCAACATCAACTGTGCCGGTTGAAGCCGACATTTTATTTATTTATTAATTTATTATAATATCAGAATAACATAGAGTTAAAAGAAAATATTTGTTATATTAAAGTAAAATTAAAGTTATCATTATTATAATCAAACTATCACAAAGTAATGTAAAACTAAAAGGAAGTATTTGTTTATGTTCTCTTTCAACCTTTTGTCGTAAGAGCAAGCACCAAAGAGAAGAGCGACACCTGGAGCTGAGTTCTATGTTGGAGGTTAGTAGTTGCATGAGAGAGATCATTCATATCATGGGGCTTTCAACCTACAGCCATGTTCGCTATGTTTGGATACATTGTAAAGATTGTGCATTTGAATTAATAAATTAAGATTGTGGTTGTGAAACTTTTGTTTTCTAATCATTGGCCATTGAAGAATTATTATATCAAAAGATCGATGATAGTTGGTCCAACTCATATCGATCACTTGATCGATGTCCATTTTTAATTACATCATTTGTATTGATGTTAAAATCTGTTCATGATTGTTTTTTTTTACCTGGATGACAGTTCAAAAATCATATGTTTAGGTTTTGGGTTGCCAACACTTGTGGAAGATCATTGTTTTGCTATAAAGGTTTTAAGTTCAATATTTTAAAATTGAAAGTACTTGGTCTTCATTTTGGAGTGTTATTTATGATGTGGTAATATAGTGCATATATTTAATACAGGCATATTTACTTGGAAAAAAGAAAATACTTGTTGTTTATTTAATATATAAAAAAATATTTTATAATAATTTTGTCACATTTTAAAATATTCAAGGAAATAAAATATTTTTATCCACTGAGTGGATGTGCATCATTGTAAATAACTTGTTTCCATCATGTTCAATCACATGTTTTAAATTAGTCACTATTTTGAAGCTATGTTTGTTAGACCTTTTGTGAAGGTGCTGTGAATAATATTTTTAATGGTTTAAAACTATAAATAATCTTTGTGCCAAACCTCAAATAAATATATAAATATTATTGGCCTAAATTACTGTGGTTAAATATTACATTCATACATTACCGTCTTCATTACAGTTTTATAAAGTGATATATGTCAGCTGTTGGGGTAGGGATATATTAAGGACTATTTCTAGCAACCTTTTGAGCTGTCATCCAAGTAAATTAAGTCATGAGTGTATTAAAGACCTAATACCTTAAAGTGTTTAGAATGAGTTTGGATCCATTCGATGACATTAATAATTTAAATTTTTATATGATCACCTGAATTTTCTAAATTTAATTTAAATAGGAGGAAAATACGTTGAATTTCTAATTTCAATTCCAAATCTTCTTGGAAAGATCTTCGGATCTGCAGTGCAGAACTTCTATGTTGATAATCCAACTGTGCTAATGCAATTTCTATCTGAATATATCTGTTTTTAAGTTAAGGAATAAGATTAAAAAAATAAAGTATAAACACTTTCATATTAGCTGATTAAAATAAAATGATATTAAGGCTTACTATAAATATGAGAAATAAAGTTACAAAAAGTGCACAGGCCTCTATAGTCAAGTAGATAACAAAAATTCCATAATATATTGGAGCCTTGCTGGTATTCAAGGTCACAGTGACCTCTATAACCATAGTATATTAATATACTGGAGCCTTGCTGGTATTCAAGGTCAACAGTGACCTCTATAACCATAGTATATTAATATACTGGAGCCTTGCTGGTATTCAAGGTAACAGTAACCTCTAAAAGTACAATGTAATGTAATGTAATGTAATGCAGGCATGACCTGGGTGTTACTGTGTGAACTGTGAGTCCTTTTAAGGATACTGGAATGTTTTGCCAATTAAACCCGAATGAAAATGCACACGGAATATACGAGGTTTTGATTATTGAAAACAAAACAAAAAATACAGATAAATTAATTACAACTAAACAAGTCACTAAATTAAATAAAGAGCGTATTAATAATTAAATTAATAAGAGTATATATATATATATATATAATTAAATGAAATAAGAAAATTAGTGTCTGTAAAACACACAACAGTTATAATATTTACTATTCAAATATTTAAATCAGACACAAAAATATTCATTAATAAATGGTACGAAACTCCGCAAGGAATTTCTCGCTCTATTGTTTGAAAATGGAGATATTTACTCAAAACTTGAAATAATATACACTAGCAAAACCAAGCATAAATTGCACTATACTTATAACAAACTTTTTTTTTTTAGTCCTGGTTTCAAACTTTATAATTTAGTTTTTAAAGAATTAATATCCTCATTTGATTGTGTAGACCGATAAAAAGATTCATGTTGGGTCCACAAGGGTCAACACTTGGTATTAAAATTTTAACTTCCGGTTAAAATTTTCGACATTTTATTAGGTGTAGCAAATCTTCATGCCATCGCATTGCTATTAAATTCCTCATTTTTATATTTTGGCCAATAAAAAATGTAAATATTGACTATTGAGTCTAAAATAGATATAGATAATTGTTGTACAAACATTTCTCTTGAGAGGAAAAACAACATAAACTTTTAGAGACTTACTTCTATTTAATTACTCTATGGCATTGGAGAATTATTGTGTTAAGACTTAAGTAGTATCTCTTTACAACTAAAACTCACAAAATTGTATTAATATATTTGCCAATATCTCAGAAACTGTTGGATTTATAAAAATATATTTCATATAAAAGTTTTTTTATTTTTAATAGTACTACAATTTTGCAATGATAAGTTATTTAGTAATTCAAATAGTTGCGGAGATACGGAAGTTTCTGCTTCTGTAAAGTACCCTAAAATTCATTTTCATGGTAAAATGAAAATAGCCAGTTTAGTTATAATCTTAATCAACACCTAGATACGAATTTTAATCTAAATCTAATCTAAATCGTTTGAGTTGATTATGAGAAAATTGATTTTTTTTCCTCTTTTTTAGCCCTTTCTTAAACTACCCTTAATTTTAAGTTTAAATAGACCCACAGACAGACGTCATTGCAAAGACCTCTTTTTAGGGTCATGAGACGTCGACAACCATCAACATTTCAGGTTAGATTTTCTTTTGCGGTCGCAATACTTTTACCTTTTGTGTTCAAAAAGTTAAAAAAATATATAAATATTTGCATATAGCTTGAAAGTTGGTTTTGTATAATTATGCTTCGAATAAAATATTTGTAGTATTAGTATATCTACACATTTGTAGTAATTTCATATCTCAAATAGTTTCGAAGATATGATAAAAAATTATAATTTACGCATCAGACCGGAGCCCTTAAAGTAATTTTGTTTGGAATATGTAGAAATGAAATTTAATCAAAATCGTTAGACGATTTTGAGAAACTCGACTTTCTCTATTTGCCCTTCAGTAAACTACCCTTAATTTTAGGGTTAGATATCCAATTCCAAAAACTTCTCGGGGAAACCCTATGAAAATCCTAGATACCAAGTTTTAAACTGATAGGTAAAATAGTTTAGGCTCTAGTTGGAGGTACAGACAGAAAGTCAAAAACCACTTTTTTGGATTTGGGGGGTCATAAAATGTCAAGATTAATCAAAATCTTGAGTTTGATTTTTTTGATGATCACAATACTTTCTCTACCTGTAAGATAGCAAGAAAGTAAAAATGTAGTAAACATTAACAAAATATTTCTACATCGCCCATGTCCTGCACACATCATACCACAATGGTCCTAGTTACACAAACGCTGGACTCGTCAACCCACGTGCAGACACGGCGACCTGCTCAGGCATGCAATCCCCCTCCTGGACACGCCGGTCCACTCACTCCATTATCCACAACTCGGACTGGGGGCCGCGTGGCTATCACCGACCATGGATGTATAGGGTCACAATAAATAGTCTAGAATCCTCAATTTCTAGAATACTGGCCCAGGTTTAAAATAACTCAAGAGTCTCCCAGACGTGTGCCTTTTCTACCCCCCTCCCCCTCCCATTCCCTCTTAATTCCCCAGACAAGCACGACTGCCACTGCAAATTTGTTAAACAAGGATGTAGATAGAGAGAAGCAGCACAGTTAAGGTAGACAGTGTGAAGACAACTAGTCGTACTGTTGGACACTAACCTTGTTAGAATAACATACTGGAGCCATGGTGGTAGTCAAGGTCGTAGTGACCTCTAGAAGTACAATATAATAATATACTGGAGCTGTACTGATAGCCAAGGCATGATAATATACTGGAGCCTTGCTGGTAGTCAAGGTCACAGTGACCTCTACATGGTGTCTACTCAACTTGACCAATGAAATTCCTGACTTTTCCCTGATTTCCCCTGAAATTCCCGACTAAAAATTATGTCATATCCTTCTAACTCCCCCCCCCCCCCCCCCCCNCATCTCATTTTTCTACTAATCTTTTTTGATTAATAATAAGTTTTAAAATTTAAATAAACATATTTTTGAAATTTGTATTAACATTGTTTACTAGGAATTATTAAATATATTACACAGCTACAAACAAAACAAAAACTACAGTTTGATTAACATTATTATTTACTGATTTAATGATTATTATATTTCATATTTTGAGTAAAACAACATTTTCCCGGACTTTTGTTGTAATTTACCAAATTCCCGACTTTCCCGTTTTTTCCCGATCATTTCAATTTCCCGGATGGAAGACACCATGCTCTTTAACAACAATGTGATGATATATACTGGAGCCTTGCTGGTAGTCAAGGTCGCAGTGACCTTTAAAACCATGGTGTGATGATAATGCTTCAGTGGAATTTATCTCGGACTCCATTGTTACTTTTAAAGGATACAGAGTGTGGTAGTACCGCCAGGAACTATGCGCCCACTCCATCTCTAACTTGACAGAATGCTGTAAACATCCTATCTTGTGATACAACTGTTCTAGCTTGTTGAGTTGTCTCTCAAGATCTTTATTACTAGATATGAATCCACATCTAGAACACATGCACATATTCAAGGTCAATCAATAATCACTGTTAAAAGTTATTTAATTTAAATTAAGTTAAACTTTTTCACACTTATGATAATAATTACCAGAGATTTAAAAATGGCATAAAAAATAATGGTTATTACTGCATAATAATTACAAAAAATGTCAACAAAAATAAGGTAATCGGGCTGGAAGAAAGTGGGGAACGGTTTTTGCTTATTTTTGCTTACAAAGGGATATGGGTGGCCAAAGCGGTGTTTATAACTTATATTACTTGAAAAAAAAAGTGTTTGATGTGATAAATTGAAACTCTGCATTTAAGTTGAGAAATCTTCCCAGATACCCAAATGATGTCTTAACCTAAGAAATTTCAAAATGGAATACCTTGAAATTCATACAAATATTCAATAAAGCCTTAAAATTTCAAAATAGAAATGCGGAAAACAAAATGGTGGAAGGATAGATTCAACTTTACCAAACATTTAGAAGATCTACTTTTAGGGATGAAAGAAATTTAAATTTATCATACAGTTAAATTTAGCATGCATCTAGGGACAACCCTAGATGACCATGAAAATGGTAAAATCTTAAATTTTTAAATAGTAATGTGGAAAATGGGGACAAATTATGAAAAAGTAACTTTTTTGTGTGGTAAAAAATTAAAATTTTGTTTAGCCAGGTAAGAAAAATGGATAAAAATAAATGAACACAAACTCTAAATATTATCTCGAAGGGGGTCCATTGGGGTTGTAAATACATAGTTAAAAATAAAAAGGGAAAACTAGCGATTACCAAGGACTGAAAGAAACAACTCTGCAAAGTTTGTGTTATGTTGGCTACTTCTATTATTACTTCCTATATCTGTATCTTTATTCGTTTGTTTGTCTAGTTACTGGTCAGATGTCTCTTTAAATTACTTATTGAATACACTGTTTTACATAATGTCAATGCGTGTGTGATTTAATTTCACGAGTCTAGAACTTGTCAATGTTAATTAGTATTTGTGAATAAACAATGTAACGGTGATTGGCGGATTTTCTCAAGTCCTACATGGTGGTAGCATCTGTATCCTATACCTTTTGATGGTAGTGATTTCTAAAACTGGTTATATTGTTTGGAGAGGCTTTTGGGAAGGAATGGAGTATTAGGTATGCTAATTGTTGATCCATTAGATGCATTGGCAGATGGGAAAGTTAAGGACCGCTTTTTGATGAAAGACTTAAAGGCCAAGGATTTGATTGTGCAATGTGTGGTTGATAGTGTTTCTGAGAAAATCAAAAATGCATGTACAGCTAAAGAAAGGATTACGTCTTTTAAGTAGGCATACAGTATGTGAGTAATAATATTGAAGCTAAGAAAAATTAGCAAATATGTCTTATGAAGGCCAATCAAGCTTGAATGAGTTTATCATTTAATATGATAAAACAGTGGCTGACCTGAATAATTCTAGAGGCACTGTGTAAGAACAAGAGTGTATTATTCAACTGTTGGCAGCTATGCCTGAGCGGTATTTATCGGTTGTGACGTCTATTGACATTTACTTACTACTAATACAAGTGAAATTAGTTTAGACTTTGTAAAAAAATAATTTATCAGAAGAAAAACATGAAAAAAGTAGTTCAAGTGGTGAAGAAAGCTATGCTTTTATCGACTAAAAAGGATCGTTCAGATACGTTTGGTCCGCGGAATGATAATTTGTGGAGACCATGTTGATTACATTAAGTTATTTAGCGATACGTTCTATGCCTGTAATTAGAAAGGACACATGCATTCTTAATGTCTAAATAGAAAAAATAAATAAAAAAATTGCTGAACATTCTGAAAGGGAAGTTTAGTTTTGGTGTTGTAGCATTTATTTGCATAAATCTACAAAAATAGTGAAAAGCTACAAGACTGAATAACAAACACGATTCAACTCACCAAGCCCCTCCCCGGTATACATCACGCACAACATGCAGCGCACAATATCAACATCAGACTAACCAAGCGAGCAGTGTGTTGGCTCGTACCAGGAATTAGCGGGAGGCATGCTGGGAAAACGTGAATAACGTCCATAAATAAGTGATGATGTGGCCAGGAAACTATTGTTCGATCTCCGTCCATCACATGCTCGAACATTCGACATCCGTCTAGTTACCCCTTCCCCCCTCCTCCTTGTGTATGTTCACTTATGTTTTTTTTATCCCCTCTTCCCTCATCCCGAGCCAGAATATCAATCGTATATATTCATGTAACTTATATTGATATGACACTCTTGTCAGGATATCGTCCTTGGGCACATCTTGGTGTCGACGATGTTCATAAGGTATAAATTACGTTTCGGCTTTTATACTCTCAAAATTCCTTTTCGGCCATAAATATTATTAGTTAATTTTAAATTACATTATCATGGTTAGGGATAGTATATGTAACTTTGATTTGGTAAGAAGTTGGATTAGGTATAGTCAATCATATTTGCAAGTTGTTAAGTTGGTAAAATAAATGCAAAGTTCTATTTTTGAACTCGGGAGTTTAGACGCGTATTCTCGATCTGATGTCAAGGATAGGAAAATGATAATTCTTTTGTTAAGTTTTGCACGAAATGTATACCCTGTGCGGTGTAAGATGTCAAGGTTTTATAAATGTTAGGTTTAGGAAAAATATGAAACTTAGAGCCCATCTGGCTGTAAAGTTAGATTATTACTCTTTAATGTTTTGGGACTTTTCCCTTTTTGTAAAATGTTGTATTGTGCTAAGTGATATTTTTGTTGACAAGAAAGACTATTTCTATACTTGTTATGAACAAGTTTTCTAATGTGATACATTAGTGTTCAAATCTGGGTGATTGTGCAGACCCATTGTCCTAACTTTTCTAATAGTTGCTATATTTTTATAGTTAACTTGGGATGTTGGATGAGACCCATTGTTGTTATTTTTATAATATTCTATATATTTATATTTCACCTTTTAAATCATGGGGGATTGTTAAAAGTAAACAATTGGAATTATCCCTTTTATATACATTTATGATCATGAATTTATCTCACTGTTTAACTTTAACCATTGTTGGTTATAATATCACTTATCTTCTGTTTACCAAAATAAACTATTTAAAATCTTATGTTAATTGTCTATCTTCTCGTATAATATTCTGATATAGAACCTATATAAATGAAACTGTCACGTCCTCTACCCTGATTTTGGCTAAATTTTGAGTCTTCAAAATAATATTTGTAAGGTGGGTTCATGGAAGCAGAATGACCTATATGCCGGAGTACGGCCTATTTGTCATATGATATCCTATTGTCTCCTCTGCAATTGTTGTTTGTTTTTGGTATATTTTGTATTTACATTGTGTACCCGCCTTTATTCTTAGGAGAATAAGGGTGGTGTTACAGTGTCAGAATCTGATGGTAACACTTAGTTAAATTACTGTGGAGTGTGAAATGATCACAAGAACTGTTATGGTTACCATATTTTAGGAACAATAACACCCCTGCCTTGGATGACAAACAAAAGTTTGTATATAGAAATAAAAAGGAAATCATATAGCAAGGAACTCAATCAACAACATATTTAAATAAATGGAATATAATTTGCATACTTTTTGCAGCAGGTCTATTGTGAAGATGATGGGGATGGCTGGGCTTCTTGTTTCACTTCCAGGTTTCCAGGCAACCTTTTTCCAGTTTTAATGGTGGATGATGACTTGTTTTATGTATTATTGAGTATGTATTAAAAAAAGTTTGTATCTACTAAACATAAAGTTTTATCAGTTATTTAAAAAATTAAAATGTTATTTTATTTAGGTATTATTAACTTTTGTTTTAGTGTTTACTTGCTAAATTAATGGAATATTTTAGACATATTTTTTAATTCCCTGACTCTTTTCCTTATTTTTAGTTAAATTCCCTTACTTTTCCAGGTTTTCCCTGTCTGTAGCCACCATGATTTTATATGGTCATAAAAATCACTATAAGAATATTTGGAATTCACTTTGACGTCTAAAAACTCCTTTACTGTTGACAAAATCCTCTCTCTTGGAGCTGCCGCGCCTGGTAAATACACAGAAGATTCTACGAGGTTGAATATACTTTTGAAAGTGATGAATATCTCAAATAAAGACATCTTATCTTATCTTGAATGCTTAAAGTTTTTATTTGATACTAGTTTACATAATTGTTGGTTTGACAAAAATGGCACAAATTTATGTTAAAATCTTTTTTTAAGTTTATCTTCCAGTTCATATTATTTCATTAACATCTCTGTTGCGGTTATAGCAATGAACTCTACAATTATTTCAAACTGTGATCAAGCAAGTAAAGGTCCGAGTAAAAACAGAAGTTATACTTCAGTTACTGGATTTAAAAAAAAATCTTTAAAACCTTTGGGCGTTGTTCGCTTGAAAGAAAATATGATTTTATACCTTAAAATTGTTGTTCCGTTCTTTGTTCTTCTGGCTTTTGGGAGCGGGGAGGTGCGTCGTCTAGACCTAGGTCTAGAAGTCGCTGCTGCAGCT
>CABEEJ010009710.1:0-17250 GCA_901482245.1 Timema douglasi
TACATACTCCTATTCACAATACTCACTCACAACATCCTATTACATACTCCTATTCACAAGATCTCATAACATCCTATTACATACTCATATTCACAAGATCGCACTCAATATCCAAATAAACAAATGCGCAGTAAACTTTCTCCCTTACTGCCATACATTTCTCAATCACTTGTTGCAATGCAACCTCTACCTGGCATGAAATCACATTACACACCCCGAATCATGTCAGTTTTTTCAAGCACCCTCTCAATTAAGACTGTCCCAAAATTTACCTTGAATACTCAAACTGATTGCCCTATAGTTCTCACATTCACTCTTACTGCCTTTGCCTTTGCCTTTGTACAAAGAAACAATGACAGCATTTTCCCAGTCATTAGAAATGTTCGAAATCCCAGCACACACAGTCTGACAAAAAGTAACATATTTTAAATATTATGGTTTTACATAACGTCAAATATCTAGTAATTACCTGCATCAGTGGGCACGCGGATTAACCATCAGGCTCTTTTAGTCTAGTTTGTCGGTGTCGAGGAGGTCAGGGTTCGAATTCCAGCCTGATGTACATAGGGGTGGTTTTTATTAGATAGTTTCCCACACTATATTCTCTCAAATTGACTCTAAATTATATTTTCCTCATCCCTTACCTACCAGCGTGATTAAACTGTGTCTAACCCAGACGGGTAGTAAAACGCGCTGTAAAAACAAAAGTATTGACCAGGGATCGGCAACCCACGTTGCGCGTGCCAAGAGTGGCACTTGGAACGATTTTCAATGGTATGCTGAGCGATTTGGATAAAAATAACATAAAACTTTAATTTCTAATGAAACTCATTGATGTGAGTTATAATCATTCAAATTACAACGTGTTTTATGTTTCAATGATTCGATTGGTTTGTTTCAAAATTTCAAAATAATATCTTCCGAACTTAAATTTTGCAAAACACATTTATAACTTTTGTATTTATTCTGATTTGTATTAAAATATTAAATATTCAAGAAACAATAGCTGTTTAATATATTCGCTTTAGAAACATGTTGTTACATTTACATTTTACAGGATCAACTTAAATGTTTTAGCAGCTGTACTAGTTAAACAGTATAAAATATAAACGATTTGGGTGGGCTTGGGCTGGTAGGCACGCTGAGCGACTTTGCAATATTACTTCGGTACAACAATACTAAAAGGTTGCCGACCCCTGGTATAGAATATCAAACACGTTTCTATAGACTATAGCCCGTAACACTTCTCGAGTTTGTGAGTTCGGCACTTGGACTAATTTCAGTTTGAGAACCCCCACGGGAGCAGACAAAGTGATAGACAACAAAGTAGTCGACACGAGTTGGACCATGTGATAGACAGCCAACCGATAGAGATAATGAAAACCATTATTTGGAATGTTGGGTGGGTCAAGTGGTCGACACAAATTGGACCAACTGCTAGACAAGCTCATGTATATGAGTACAAGGTGATAGACAAACAAGCGGTCGACACGAGAGGACCAACTGCTCGACAAACTTTAATATCATCCAGTTAAGAATGAGTTAAGGGACAGAACAGTTAATTCAATACACGATTGTCCTTGTTTACACTCAAATAATTGTTTTCCCCCAAACCGTCACACTTCTTGGCATATTTTTGTAGGATTTGCTAAAGTAAAAATGTTGGTGAAAAATAACTCGAAATAATGATGACCTTTATTATTATTATTATTATTATTATTATTATTATTATTATTAGCACCTCGTCTTACTACCCGTTCGGGTTATGCGCACTTACGCTAATGTGTAATGGTAGGGTGATTGTGAGATGAAATGGAGGACCTACAGTTTAACGTGGAATCCGAACCACAGTGGAGGCCTGGCATTCCACACATTCACAAGTTGTGATTAATACACGTCTTGTCAGAGGTGAAGGAAGGGTTTGGTAATCAGATAAATCTGTGCCGGGACCGAGGATTGAACCCCGGCCGCCAGCACAGAAGTCTGACAACTTACCCCTAGACCATCAGGTCACCATAATGATGACCTTACACAAGAATATCACGAATTGAACAGTCGCAATTAATTCTGCAATGCTGGCTGCAACAATAAAGAACATTCAGCGCTGGTCTACACGTATGAACTATCTTATTTTTATATTAATAGGTTAGAGGTGAGGAGGGTATAATCAAGAGAAAATGTACCCACTTTTTCATGAAGAAAGAGTTGAAAACCATTGAATAAAAACTCCTTAGTGGCCTTCATTAAAACTTGAAATTTGACAACAGTATTAAAATAGTAAGTAAAATTAGTAACCGGCAATAAGCTCCAGTAAAAAGGATTTTAATTGTTTTTCAAAGAGATAATTTTAATATCTAGCCTGTATATTTAGTGATACATATTTTTAATTTTTAGCACCGCGTTATACCTACTAGAGAGTTACTACCCGTTCGAGTTATACGCCTATATACTAACTACGATAATGTGTTTAGGGATGAGTAAGGTTGAATTTAGAGAAAATGAACCCGATTTTTCGTGGGGTGAGTGTGGAAAACCATTTATGAAAATCCACCCCCAGTCAACCGACTGGGATTGAATCCCGATGAATGGTCTCGACGTTTAAGGTGTTGGGTGGAGAATGATGCATAATTATTTAGTACCGTTTCAGAATATTTTGAGGGATGGGTGGTAAGCAGGAAGGACATATCGTTTAAGGTACAAGATATAAGCTATCAGCTATCAAGGAGGGGTGGTAAGATGATGGATATATCGTTCAAGGTACAAGATCAAAGATGTCAAGGTTTAAGAAACGGCTGGAAAGCGGGGTGGGTGGTAAGAGGATGGATGGGATCAACACGGTCATGATCGAGCCATAATATCTCTTTCTCATGATGGATACAGGAAGTCATATGGCTTAAAGGAGGTAAGAGTACAAGATGGGGACTGGAAGTTGTGCAGATCAAGGCTGGGGGTAGGAAACTGGGAGGAGAGAGGAGCGATTGGCGGGCATGGTGAGAGACGGGGATGAAGGCTAGGAGGAGAGTACGGGATGGAGACTGGGATCTAGACTCAAGGGAGGAGGGGGCTGCAAGGGGCAGAACGACAAATACAGGGACATAAGGTACTCTTGTGTAGTTAAAAACCTGTTGAGGTTAGGTTAGGTTAGAGGAAAAATTGATCCACCCCATTCAACGTAGTGGATTAATGTTAACTTTATAGAGGAAAGTGGTCCAGAACTGTCATTTCAACCATTACTACCATGTTTATAACTTTGTTAGTTTTGAAATAACTTGTGTCACTTGAGCCACTCTTAACTGGATTCATCTCGAAGTTTGTCGAGCAATTTGTCCTCTCATGTTATAATAATATTTATAATATTTAGCGCCGCGTCTTACTACCCGTTCGGGTTATACGCTTTAAGTACTAATTACTCTAATGGATTAGGAATTGGGAAGGTTGAATTAGAGGAAGTGAACCCGCATTTGCGTGGAGGGAGAGTGGAAAACCATTTAGGAAAAACCACCCCCAGTTCACCCGACCGAGATTCGAACCTCGATCTCCCCGTCCTCAGCAGTCGGGCCCAACACGACAAGCGCGTTAGCCAACTACGCCACCGAGGCGGGTTCCTCCTCTCGTGTTGGCCGCTAGGCTGTCTATCACTTTGTCCTCTTATATGGGAGCTTGTCTAGCAGTTGGTCCAAGTCGTGTCGGCCATTTGACCCACCCAACATTCTAAATAATGTTTTATAGCTTGTCGAGCAGTTTGTAGTCTAGCAATTTGTATGGTGCCAACCCCCCACCATACACCTATACATAATTAATATCTCAATATATTTTACAGCTATAAAAATCGACATCCGTAGAACATGTAACTTTTCTGGTTATTAATACGTATAGCACAAAGGGTATCAATGGGTGAGTTTTAAAGGAAATGCACCCACATTCGCGAGAAATACAGAAAATAGGCAAACTCCTCCTAATGCACTCGGCCAAGATTCGAACCTCAACCAGTTGACTAGTCTCCGGTGTATGAGAACTTACCACTTTAATGGGGGGGGGAAACACTTGTGTAAATATTTCATGCAGAATACAACCAATATTTCTATTATTTTATTGAAAACATAATATAAATGTGTGTCTTTCAAAAGCGTGACCGTTCCAAGCAATGATGTAAGTAGCTATTATGAGTCTTTATGTGGACAATGGACTGTAACTTAGCTTATGGCAGCATCAATACAGTCTGTTTTGGTTAAGAAGAACAGTTTATAGAGTACAATTATTTTTTGCAGTCAACATTGTCAACATTTTAAGATATTATTTGAATTATTTTATAGAAATCGATGTCTATCAAAATATCGATTTTGATGGGTTTCCCAACGCTTAAATACACAATTTATTTCCCCTATAAATAAATAAACGTCACATAGCCCTCCTTGCCAAATTTTTTTAAGCACCTTGTCTTACTACCCGTTCGGGTTTTACGCTTATGTACTATTATTACGCTAATAACTTTTAGGGATGAGTAAGGTTATTTTTATAAGAACTGTTCCCCGAATTTGTGTAGAGGGAGAGTGGAGAACCATTTTGGAAAAACCACCCTCAGTACTACCGACAAAGGTTCGAACTTCAAGCTCCCCGTCATCGGCAGGCTAGTCTACTGTGAGAGTAGCGCCTTAGACTATGCGGTCACGGAAGCGGGTCAAATTTTGTTCTTACAGTTTTAATATCAATGGTAATGAACATCTAATGACTAAACCATATTTAATAGTGGTACAACTTTGCGATGAAGCTTTTTCGTACTTCAAAATAGTTGCGGATGTATATCAAAAATAAAGGGTACAGGTATTTTACAAAAGCATATCTATAAGTCGTTTTTACGGAAAAATGAAACATATAATGCAAAGATACGAATTTTAATTGAAATCGTTAGAGCCTATTTCAAGAAGATTGTGTTTTTCTCTTTTTATTGTTCAATAAACTATCCTCGAATTTAGGGGTGGATCGATATTAATTCCAAAAACCTCTTTGGGAAACCCTACGAAAACCCTAAATACAAAATTTAAGCCCGATCGGTAAAATGGTTTAGGCTCTAGGCCAGGTAACAGATAGAAAGAAGGTATGGCGAAAACCACTTTTTCGGGTTCAGGGGGGGGGGGACATGAGATGTCTACGTCCATCAAATTCTCGAATTCAAATTTTTGTTTACGATCACAATACTTACTTACTCTTTCCAAAGAATGCGAGGAAGTTAAAGATTGAGCTAGGAATGATTGTGCGGCGAGTTGGCAACCCTGCCAAGGTCAAGTACTGTGAGTACATCCGGAGGAAATACTAGTCTTCCCTTCATCTTATTAGTGACCACATGTGGTGAGTTGCTAAGAGGTGCTAGTCCCCCCCTTCCGTGTTGTTCCTCCTGAACACTTTACTAGAATTCTGGTAAGGCCCAGTCAACAATCAGCCGCACCCGCTTTCCCGACGCGCATGCGCAAGACGTGCAGTGTTCGTCTTCGGTCCAAACAAAACTGTTTACAATAAAATGTCAATAATAATTTCAACTAATATGACTCCACCATCAAATCCATATTAAAGTTTACAAACATGAGTTTTTTTAGCACTGCGTTTTACTACCCGTTCGGGTTATATGCACTTACGCTAATGTGTAATGAATGGTAGGGTGATTAAGATGAAATAGAGGACCTACAGTTTAACGTGTAATCCGAACCACGGTGGAGGCCTGGCACCCCCCACATTCACAAGATGTCTTGTCAGAGGTGAAGGAAGGGTTTGGTAATCAGATAAATTTATGCCGGTACCGGGGATTGAACCCCGGCCGCCAGCATAGAAGTCTGACACCTTACCCCTAGACCGCCAGGTCACCTGATTATACTATGGTTTTAAAGATGACGAAGGTTATATTTATACTCGTTTGTGTAGAGTGGAAAACTATTTTGGAAAAAAAACACCCTCAGTGCATTCGAACTAGATTCGAACCTCGATCTTCCCATCATCAGCAGTCTAGTCTACTGCAATAGTAGCGCCTTAGACCATGCGACCACCGAAGCGGGCAACTTATTAAAGTATTAATATTATTTAAAATACAATACCTTTTAATATATTTTGACAGAATGTTATGCTTGATAATATAACTAATTACTTTAGTTGAATACAGTAAGTAGTACGTCTATATTTGTTTCTGATTGCCTGAAAGCAAGCCAACGCAACTACATAAACGCAGAAACTGGGTAATGTTCATCTCCTTCCGACAAGCGGGTGCGATTTTTTGCGGTCAACATCTAATAAAAGTATCTTGACGTATAATTAATAACATAAAGGTATTATTACTAACTAATGTACAGTAGCCCCATGGCTTCTTTGGTGCTGACTGACAGCTCACAGCTGACAGTTAAAAGCTTTGAAAAGTTACCAGACCAAATATATATATCCCTACGCCGAACCATATGATCTGCAAAAACACGTGTTTAGCAGCTGCCACTTCTGACAGTCAAAATGTAAGTATATACCTAAATGTTGACTGTCAGCTGTGAGCTGTCAGTCAGCACCAAAGAAACCATGGGGCTACTGTACGTGCCATTAAGGTACATTAGAAAAAAGTTCCTTTTCAACATAAACATCATTCTCAAGTCAATCGGCTAACTTCCACATAGATAGGTTCAGGTAGCGACCCAACATACTATTCACATAATCCTACCCCACAAAGAGCTTACGCATACTGCTCATAACTATTATTCTTATTTTTATCACCGCATCTTACTACCCGTTCGGGTTATACGCACTTACACTAATGTGTAATGGTAGGGTTATTGTGAGATTAAATGGAGGACCTACAGTTTAACGTGGGATCCGAACACACGGTGGAGGCCTGGTATTCCACACATTCACGAGTTGTGATTAATACACGTCTTGTCAGAGGTGAAGGAAGGGTTTGGCAATCAGATAAATCTGTTCCGGGACCGAGGATTGAACCCGGACCCCCAACACAGAAGTCTGACACCTTACGCCTAAACCACCAGGTCACCATAACTCTTACCAAGGTTCCTTTATGACGAACACGTTAAAAGTGAGTCGTTTAACAACCATACATCTGGAAGTGCTTTTATCACTGAGCATTGACACTAACGAACCCCAGTGTTAAAGGACGCAAACTGTCTCAAGGAGCGCAGTGAGACTTCCGCTAGGCTGAAGATCTGGTGTACCTCGTCTATGACCTTGTGATATTTATCGGCGAGGATGTGTCAGACACATTCAGCCCCATGATCAGAACCAAACCTCTTATGGCACATCTGTTTTAAGCTGCCCTACCCTGACATTTCCTTACACTTTCTTTGACGTGGAATAGTGGTAGGAAGGGTAGGTACACCCCATATACGGTAGGAGAGGTGATGACAGCTAGCAGAAAGTTCTTCACTACAAACATTGGCTAAAAGTCCTATACGGAAATATTGTTTTCTTTGTAATAATTATATTTTATACATCTTTTGTAATGAATTTATAGAGATAATAAGATCTAATCTAAATTGAAAATATTCAAAATTCACTATTATTATTATTAGCATCGCGTCTTACTACCCGTTCGGGTTATACGCATTTACGCTAATGTGTAATGGTAGGGTGATTGTGAGATGAAATGGAGGACCTACAGTTTAACGTGGAATCCGAACCACGGTGGAGGCCCGGCATACCTCACATTCACAAGTTGTCTTGTCAGAGGTGAAGGAAGGGTTTGGTGATCAGATAAATCTATGCCGGGACCGAGGATTGAACCCCGGCCGCCAGCACAGAAGTCTGGCACCTTACCCCTATACCGCCAGGTCACCAAAATTCACTATTATTTAAATGACAAGGTGACCTGGTGGTCTAGGGGTAAGGTCTCGGAATTCTATACTGGAGTCCGGGGCTCAATCCTCGGTCCCGGCACAGATTTATCTGATTACCAAACCCTTCCTTCACCTCTGACAAGACGTGTATTAATCACAACTCGTTAATGTGTGGAATTCCAGGCCTCCACCGTGGTTCGGATTCCACGTTAAACTGTAGGTCCTTCATTTCATCTCACAATCACCCTACCATTACACATTAGCGTAAGTGCGTATAACCCGAACGGGTAGTAAGACGCGGTGCTAATAATAATAATAATANTATACTGGAGTCCGGGGCTCAATCCTCGGTCCCGGCACAGATTTATCTGATTACCAAACCCTTCCTTCACCTCTGACAAGACGTGTATTAATCACAACTCGTTAATGTGTGGAATGCCAGGCCTCCGCTGTGGTTCGGATCCCACCTTAAACTGTAGGTCCTCCATTTCATCTCACAATCACCCTACCATTACACATTAGCATAAGTGCGTATAACCCGAACGGGTAGTAAGACGCGGTGGTAATAATAATAATAATAATAATAATTTAAATGACAAATTGGTGGACCATCCTTCTGTCTCTATCGGCCACCCAGGCGAGATCTTCACCGTATGCAAGAAAGGACTGCAGCCCGTTGTTCAAGGTATGTTCTAGAAGCTAATACTTCGTAGATACACCATTTGGAAAGCGCAGGCCCTGTAATTAGCTTGGTAACCGCCGAGTTGTCCAGGTGTTAGTCCGCCATAGGAATACATATTTTCATTTTTTTTTTAAATCACCGAATCAGAATCGGGACTTTACACACGCCGCACCGGTCACAATCTAGGATCAATCATGATCCAAACATTTTATTCGGCACAACTCTCTATAGAATCAGCAGCACGTGTGATATCTACATGCGGATCCCACTTTTTTTAGATTCATGACAGCAGTGAATTAAACTAGTCAATCAACCTTATGGCTTATATTATTATTATTAGTATTACTACCCTTTCGGGTTATACGCACTTACGCTAATGTGTAATGATAGGGTGATCGTGAGATGAAATGGAGGACCTACAGTTTAACGTGGAATACGAACCACGGTGGAGGTCTGGCATTCCCCACATTCACAAGTTGTGATTAATACACATCTTGTCAGAGGTGAAAGAAGGGTTTGGCAATCAGATAAATCTGTGCCGGGACCGAGGATTGAACCCCGGACCCCCAGCACGGAACTCTTGACACCTTACCCCTAGACAACCAGGTCACCAACCTTCCTAATCCCTATGACCATTATCGTAACTAGTACATAAGCGTATAACCCTGACGGGTAGTAAGACGCGGTGCTAAAGAAAAGACTAGAATCTCTATTTTGATGATCTTTTATATGGCGCAGAGCTACAATCGTCGCCATTGTCGATGGCAGCTGAAAGGGGAGTAGGCACGATCATCTGTAGCATCTGTAACAAATCATTAAGCCTTGTTGCCAGATGTCACTCTACCACATGCAGTAACTGTGGGACACCTTCAAACAGAAATTGAAAGCATTGTACTAACGAGGTATATGCTTTTTCTTCACGAATGAACATAGCTGAAAGCTAGAAAAAGTTATTAGGTCGACTTTCACGTCAGAGGATCTGCAGCTGCCACTTTAGATATATATCATTTTCATTTCCATTTATTTTGGGTATTTAACGTGCGCTTACTAGATCGACTGATTATATCAGCAAACGAGAATTTCTATGAGCGAGAGCGAAAGGCCCTACCGATGTTGCCAAGAAAGATATTTTCACCTACCTTCCAGAGTTCTTTTACATGCCACAATCGACATGGGACCGATGGCTTTACTTCCCTCTGAAAGGTGTGCTACGGATTATTATCGCTCAATAAAAATAGGTCAACCTTGACTGGGTTTGAACCCACACACATTGGGTTATCAGGCGAGCACTTTACCTCAAGACTAACGAGGCCGACAGATAGTTTCTTTTTTCTCAATACCTATAAAATAACCCGAGTTATATAGTCGAATAATATCAATGTTGATAGCAAAGAGATATGTTTGTATTACCTAAACGGTGATACAAATGTCCATTCGTAATAAAATCCAGGTATACCTGATCGGTGAGAGTTTTCTGGAGGCCTATGATGGAAAGCGCATGCGCGTTGACAGGTCGCGTGCCAAGAAATCCCTCACCTGTCCTTGGTGCCCCACCTGGCGATGTTGCCATTCCTCTCCAAGTAATTTAAGTAACTAAATCGCGAGGGAACGCCGTGCTTTCCAAAGCAACACATTCACGCCAGTAATGTGAATTTCGATGGTCAGCTGTTTAAATAAAAGAGCATCATACAATTGTTTGCGATGCGCCTTATTACCCAGCCAGTGAATTTGAATTTTAACTGCACTATTGGTGTAGAGATGAGGGAGGTAGAATTTAGAGAAAATGTACACGCCTTCGTGTGGAGGAGAAAGAGAACGAAACAATTTAGGGAAACCCATGGTTGGACAAGGCTGCCGAGACACCGGAGATATCCCAGTGGGTCAGTTTGATTTTGGCTGCCACAAAAACTTTAAACTAATATAAAGACATCCATTCAATTCTAAATTATTGTTTTTATTAAATTTTAGTCAAAGTTCTAGTGATTAATTCTGAAAGGTGACAAGAATACATGATTTGTGAACAATGGCGGATTTATATTTTTTGCCGCCTTGGGTCTACACAAATCTTGCTCCCCCTCAACCCGGAAAACTTTTAGACACCCATAACCTCAGTCAAAACAAAGGGTGAACAATTCTGTTATAGGGAGGCAGGATGAAGCGACAAGGACAACCAATAGTTTGTATCACGGGTTTTACACATCCATCTCGGGAGGCAGAGTACGGGTTTATATATATATAGAGCTTTGTTTATAGAAAAACAAAGAGATGGATAATGTTAACTTTATCATTTATTTTTTTTTTACAAAATTTGCCGCCTCTCTGATTTCGCCACCCTGAGCTACATAAAGTAAGCCCACGGCATCTTTGGTGCTGACTGACAGCTCACAGCTGACTTCTGACCGTAAACATTTGGATATATACCTAAATTTTAACTGTCAGAAGTGACAGCTGCTAAACACACGTTTTTGCAGATCATTTGGTTCGGCGTAGGAATACATAATTTGGTCTGGTAACTTTACAAAACCGTCAGCTGTTAGCTGTCAGCTGTCAGTCAGCACCAAATAAGCCATGGGGCTACTGTAGCTACATGAGCCCTGCTGTAAATCCAGCACTGTTTGTTAGGATATACGATGGCATTAAATGTAAAACCCTTCTCGTTTGTTGTTTGTAATCTACATAAAGTGGTTAGAGGATAATTTTACAACTTAAATATAACAAAATTAGATAATAGCCCCCGTGTCTTTAAAGAAGAAACTGATGTTTCATATCATTCAATAAAATGTCACGTGACTGGCAGGATTGGGCGTAGGCCCAATAATTTAATTCCTGACTTTGACCGAAAAAGGTTGCAATACATACTTTTTATTCACAATGTAGTTTCCCATTATTTTCGCAGTCAAATACTAGTACATTTATGATCTATTACATTTTACCTCCTACATACTTGTGCAATATATTTTTACCATTTCATTTATTTGAGGTATTTAGCGTGCACTTTCTGAACCGACTCATAATACCAACACAAGAAAATTTCTATGAGCGAGAGCGAAAGGGTCTACCAATTTTGACAGGAGAGGTATATTCCCATACCTTCCAGGGCTATTTTACATGCCACAATCGACACGGGACCGACGGCATTACTTCCCCTCCTAAGAAAGTTGTGCTACAGATATTCATTGTTCAAGAGAAATCCGT
Organism: Timema douglasi; assembly: GCA_901482245.1. NCBI lineage: Eukaryota > Metazoa > Arthropoda > Insecta > Phasmatodea > Timematidae > Timema > Timema douglasi. The sequence continues at coordinate 11,692 of CABEEJ010009710.1, forward strand.
CGACCCCGGCTGGGTTTGAACCTAGGAACATCGGGTCCTGAGACGAACACTTTACCTCAAGTACACCGAGGTCGAGTGCATGTTGTTAAACTTAACCACCTGCATACTTCTACCATAAAATAATTAACAATAATCAGACGAGAACCAAAATATTGTCATAAAAACATTATTTGATCAGTAAGATAAAGCTTATTGTTATCTATATTTACATAGAATTAATATTTTTTTCAAATTTAAAAATGTATTGAATTACTTAATCTTGCATTGCAGCATTATCGAGATGGATGCACCAAAAATAAGAAATGAGGATTCGAGTCAAGAGCACAGAAAGCTCCATATCGGTGGTCGCATGGTGTTAGACTGGACTGCAAGAAAAAAGAGACCAAGGTTGCATACTGAGGGTGTTTTTTTTTCTTTTCAAAAATAGCTTCTCACCCTCCCTCATCCCTGTCCCATTAGCGTAATTAATGTTTGCCTAACGGTGGAAAAACCATCACAGAACTAGTTTGAACTGCACAAACCGGAGCGAGCCCCTGTTATAAGCAGTGTGAGAGCTAAAATTCAGGAAATAGGTTTATTATTATTATTATTATTATTATCATCACTGCATCTTACTACCCGTTCTGTTTATATGCACTTACGCTAATGTGTAATGGTAGGGTGATTGTGAGATGAAATGGAGGACCTACAGTTTAACGTGGAATCCGAACCACGGTGGAGGCCTTATTCATTGTTATTTTAGCGTATGCCACCAACNCGCTAATGTGTAATGGTAGGGTGATTGTGAGATGAAATGGAGGACCTACAGTTTAACGTGGAATCCGAACCACGGTGGAGGCCTTATTCATTGTTATTTTAGCGTATGCCACCAACATTTGTCAGATATACATTTATGGGTTTGTAACGGCAGTGGCGAACGTGTAGCCGACGTGTTCTCAGGTTGAGACACCAAATAGGAGCGGTCGATGATGCTATTAATGATTATTATGTGGCACCAAGGGCGTAGAAAGCTCATTTTTCTAGGGGGGTCCGCTAATGAGTTTTAGGGGGGTCCAAACCCTTCCCCCCGACCCTGTTCTTTCTTTCAAACTTTCCATAGTTAGCGAGCCCGCATAGACTGAAGTTGTCCTGTTATTTATGCGGCTCTTTTTTAGGGCGATTCCTCAAGTAGGATCTTAGAGATGTTTGCCTCGTGTTCTCGGACTCAACTTACTCGGCTCATTCCAAGAAACGTCATGTGTGTCCCAATATCATATGAACGTATGTGAAAAGAAGCACGGTATTTGAATTGGTGACAGAGCTAATTTTACAATCAGAGATTTTACTAAGTGTGTCTTGAAGGTCAATATTAAAATATTCATTAACTAATTTATGGGGGAGTCCCACAAATTTCGGGGAGAGGGGAGTGTATTCCAGGGGGGTCCGGACTCCACCTTTCTATGCCCTTGGATCTTAAACCTAACTCAAGCCTAATTAACCAGAACACGACGACCACAGGAAAAATTGCCCTTCATGGAAAGATACCTATGGTACCGCCGGGAATCAAACCCTGGACCGAGATAAGGTGTTAGGAAATCTGACCACTATACCAAGAGATCAGCCATTCATTGAGCTGTTACAGGAAAACACATAACAACCCATTATGTTCGACACCTTGCTGTAACGGCAGTGAGATAAGCATGGCATGGCCGACAAATGTATCGTTAGTGAAATTGGGCTTATCTCTTTCACAAAGATAAAATGACGGCGGTCGGAGGACTAGTTGCTGTGTCTGTGTGTGATGATGTGAATTTTATCCACCCAACAGCTCTTTCAATAATTTTATCTGATACATAATTAACTGTCTCAATCACGGTCGTTTGGTGAACATTATTAACCTCTTGTGTAACCCCCGACTTGTATCCAGGGTTTCCCACATACCGCAAAAATATCTGAAGTTTTTCTTTAGAGGTTAGGGCACCTCCTCTTCTCTCATGACCTTCGACAAGTGATTGTTCGCTCAACCATTGTATATTTTCTCCAGAGAATCTATATAAAGTTTTATAATCGCAAATTTCAGACGCTAAACGCGGTCTGTACACCTTTCTTTTAGGTAAATTGATCTGAACTTGTGCCATTTTCAAATATGAGTCTACCACTAAGCAGACTTCAATTTTTTAAAGGACTTACTTCAAATCAGGACACTTTGCTTCTTTTTATTCATAAGAAAAAAAGGATTTGCTTGGAACCAATGCTCCTATTTTCATTTTTAATGAGCATGAACATGATCTTATGATATTTTATTCATGCATATTGAAGAATTTGATTCAAAAAGATGCAGTATAAGCATTTGCTCCATTTTATTCTTATGGGACTATCAAGTGAAAGTTAAATAGGCTTACTAGTAGCCCCCATAAAAACGTCGAGCATTGGTCACTCCATTAAAACGATCATTGCTACTAGCCATTAAACCAATAGTCTAAGCAAAAGAGAAAGAAGGGCAAATTGCAAGAAGATACACCAGCAAGCAGGATAGTCAACATCACTGAGGGATGTAGATATAGTCCAATTTTAATAGGAGAGGCCTTATCTGACAGTTAGAAAAGTAACTACTTTCACGTGAAGAATGTTCATTCATGCGTTTGGCTAGATCTGCAGCTTTCACTTTTGCTAGATATTATCTACACACATAAAATATCATCGATGAAATAGTAAAATCAGACTGCAAAAAAAATTTAATTATATAAAAGACCCTTTCTATGCAAATTAGAGTATATACAGCGATATGGCAAAAGATACGTTCCCCAACTCCCGATTCATTGGCAACGAGGCTAGCGCTCACTTAACTCTGCAAGTGATCCATTCAGTAAAGAGCTTATCTCACGGACGATTAACGCGGAACTTATGATTGCAAAGTTACTGTGAATTCACACGTTCGTCGAAAAACAAGCGCAGAATAGAAACGGGGTCACGTGACAAGCTCAAAGCCCTTCACTTCAACTCATCCCTACTTCGTCCGCTCTGCCTCGAGATCTTCAGCACGGGGAAACCAATCAAATATCAGAACTAGCAATCTCAAATCAGTGAGAATGCGCTGTAGAGATAGAAGAAGTAGGCAGCTTTTGTTGGATGCTGTGCGTAGATTTGAAATAAATCCCCGTCTACAGACTCCGTATTCGCAAGGTGCGTAATACTCCGTGAGAGAGCGACTCCACACTAACAGATTACACTGTCTATAGAGTACTTTTCCTTAATTCCTGGTCCTTATCACTCCGTAGAAGTTGACTAAACTTTTAAATTTCTATGGACTAGTCGATACAGACTGCTAACGACTACCGATCACATCAAAGTAAGCGTGCGCGCGCATAGAAATGAACGCACCAATAGCATTATCAAAGCAATTACATTAACTATCCCATGTTTTAAATATATTATTTGAAATTGTACTTAACCTACCTTTCAAATGTTCCCTATCCTGGACGTTTTATCAAAATATTTAGTGTATTTACTTTTGTTAATAATTGTTCAGCTGTGATATCGTCTGCTTGCATCTAGTTCTAGAAAATTTTCTTTCGAAGAGCTTAATTGGACGTTGTTTCTCCAATTTTTCATTGGTTGGCACGGTCACGTGATTACGGATACGGACTGTTTAGAAGTGATTTCTATTTCTAAGGACTTAAGGAAAATAAGGATGCGGAGCTTACGGACTCTCTAGATGGGTCTTAACCCTTCAATGGAAAGCATATGTATCGATGTACTGGATTGTGCCACGACACGGCGTTAAAAGTTTGAAAACATCCGCCGTGACAAAGATGTAAAATATATGTTTATCAACTAGAAATTAAAATATATTGATAAGCAGATGTTTTAAGTTTACATTGCCATGCATCATGGGTCAAGATTTAAGACTATGAATTGTTGCGCCACTTAAGGTGGAGTGCTAGTGAGCGGAGTTTAGGGCGGTATTTTTGCAGTTTTTATATCAGAAACATCTTTTGGCCAAAATAAATCAAATATTTCTTCTGTAGAAACATAGAGTTTTGTTTTCTGCACATGCTAATATCAACAGTTGTTGAATATCTGTCATGAGCATGGCGGCATTTGGTGACAAACTTTTCTCTTCATTTAAAAAGTTTGTCACCAAATGCCACCATGCTCATGACAGATATTCAACAACCTGTTGATATTAGCATGTGCAGAAAACAAAACTCTTATGTTTCTATAGAAGAAATATTTAATTTATTTTGGCCAAAAGATGTTTCTGCTATAAAAACTGCAAAATTAATGCACTAAACTCGCTCTCACTAGCACTCCACCCTAAGCGAATTCTGCTCTCTTTCGGCGAACGTGTGAATCAGGCTTTACACTCGAATCAGAATGAGCATCACAGTGCAGTTTTCTGCATTCTTTGTTTGGCAACAGCGAAATTTGGATAACACCGTGCGACAGTTGGGGGTTTTCACCGCGTCATAGTAACCGTTCGGGTTATACGCATACACATTAAATGCGCTAATGTTGTAAGGATGAGGACGGTGGAACCTATAGGAAATGTACCCAAATTTGCAAGATGGGAAAATAGAAACACATTTTAGGGGGGAAAAAACCCTTTCGTAAAAACAGTCATGATTCAAACTACACTCTCCCCCGTCTTAAGCGATCCATCTTTTTGCGAGAATGGCACCTTAGACCACGTGCCCACTGATGCGGGCGACATTAGCTAAGTGAACTACAGAACGATCTAAAGAGACAATTTAAGTTATCCGGTAGAGCGTTTTCTTACTGATCTAAGAATACTGGGTACTTTTCTCGGTTCAGGTCGAAGATGGATTACACAATTTTGAAACTAGGTGTATTCCGCTTAAATAAGTATTTTCTTAGAACCGCGTCTTAAAAGTCCTTTCACCGTAGGAATTTTTTTCTGAAAGGCCTTTTTCCCTACCAGAAATCTATTATATAGTAGGATATTGGTAGGAAAAAAATACCTTTAAGAGTGTAAATCCTAACGTGAATGGAGTATACTAACCTTTCGGGTTATATGCTTAGGTACTAATTACGCCAGTGGTTTTAGGTATTAAGAAGGCTGTTTTTTGAAAAAGTGTATCCACATTTGCGAAGAGTGAGAGGGAATAAACCGCCCTCAATACACCTGACCGATATTCTAACTTCGATCTCCCCGTCATCTGAAATCTAGTCTACTGTGAGAGGGTGGTAACACAACGGACCAAATAACAGACCGTGCGTGCTTCGTTCGGCACAAAAAAACATTTTTTTTATTTTTAAGGGTGAAATAGGATATTGCGTGCGTTGTGGGGGATGAAGCGACACGCAAAGGGCTAGTAATATAAGAAGGGGTGAAATATGAAGAGTAGGGATAAGAGAGAGAGAGAGAGAGAAAGGCCATGTCAAGCTGGCGCCCACCCACCGGTACTACTATAACTACTACCACAACTCCCCACGTGAGGTGGCAGAAATATTTATATTTTTAGTTTCTAAATTTCAAAGTTTAATATTAAATAAAATACTCCTCGGCAATCTTTTGAGACACACCCATTCTTGGAGATGCGCTAGTTTTCATTGAGT
>CABEEJ010009711.1:0-17250 GCA_901482245.1 Timema douglasi
AAGATGGAATCATATATAATAGGAAGAATGGTGAAATAGAAGAGGAAGATGGAGGCATATATAATAGGAAGAATGGTGAAATAGAAAATGAAGATGGAATCATATATAATAGGAAGAATGGTGAAATAGAAGAGGAATATGGAATCATATATAATAGGAAGAATGGTGAAATAGAAGAGGAAGATGGAAGCATATATAATAGGAAGAATGGTGAAATAGAATAGGAAGATGGAGGCATATATAATAGGAAGAATGGTGAAATAGAATATGAAGATGGAGGCATATATAATAGGAAGAGTGGTGAAATAGAAGAGGAAGATGGAAGCATATATAATAGGAAGAATGGTGAAATAGAAGATGAAGATGGAAGCATATATAATAGGAAGAATGGTGAAATAGAAGAGGAATATGGAATCATTGTCCTTGTATCTAAATGACCCTGCCACGTGCTGAAACATACAATTACGATGATGATTAAGATGATGAAATGGAGCAAAATATTATATTAGTGTAAGTCGCTACAGTTCCTAGATTAACAGAATTTATATTTTTAAATGAGATGATCGTATACAGTAGAAGATAGTACCGAACACGTCTACGCACTGAATTATTATTTTTGATGATAAATAATTTATAATATGTAGGAAATAACTATTTAATGGAATATTGATTATTTTGAAGAGAAATTAGAGACTAAGAGGTAACGGGCTTTAAATTTAAACCAGTGGTTCCCAAAGTGGGCTTCACTGCCTCTTGATATTATCTAGGAGGGTCTAAGAGACACCCGGGGGGTAAGGGGGGGGATCTCTGACACACGGTAAATGACTTCAAACAAAACATTGGGAAACTTGTGTCGCTCCGCCAATCCCAGCCATTGTATTAAGAACATAATTAACATTCAAGTAGTTACTAAATGTGGTGTATAAGATACTTGCTATGTAAGTAGGTAAGAAGCTTACTAATGACAAACGTGCAACCGTCATTTTGACTTTTGGCCATTATTTTGAATTTATGTTGCCATTTTGAATTTTACACATGTTTCGAAATATTCCAACACGTTACGACAGGTTCTGACAAATTGTAAATTCAAGAAGTCTCCCAAAATGCAGGTTCGTAAATGTTCCCACAGGTCACTACAAGGTTGATTGATTGGTTGATTGATTGGTTGGTTGGTTGATTGAATGCTTTATATGTCTGAGCATGTCTGGACACAAATGAATACGTCGGAAATTAAAGATGGCCTCTTTTATACCTAACAATCCAATGTTTAAATCCAAGATGACTGCCAAAATTCATGAGTATAGCTTAACATCCGGACCCCATAGTGGTAATTTCCTTTTCTTCCCTTTATTTTCTTACCTCACGAATTTTGCGCAAAGACAGGTGGGGCAGGGAATCAAAGGGAAAGAAAAGGAAGAGATGGCATAATCTTACAAGGAAATGCTGCCATAAAATAAGTTCAAAAAAGTTGATTTTCGGGGATATTTACGTCAGAAATAAGGTAAGTATCGTCAAAAAAGGGATTCACCATCAAAAATTGCTGTGTTAGGGGAAGAAAGAGAAAAAAATTACGAAGTGCATAATATCGCAAGGTATTGTGGGGAGGAATGAGGGCGAGTTCCCACAATGGTGTCTAGATGTTGGGTTGCCATCTTGATACTTTGCAGCCATCTTGGATTTCAATATCAGGCTGTAGTGTATAGGTGAGGCCATCTCAAATGTTCAACGTGTTCATACATGTCGCCTGTCAAGCAATAAACCAGTCTCTTCGAGACCTGTCAGAATATGAACGAATCTACACATGTTCTTTGGGAGCCCTCTTGAACTAACAACTGGTCAAGGCCTGTCAAAACGTATTGGAACATGTCAAAACACGTTGAAAATTCAAAATGGCCTCCAAAATTTAAAATAGTTTTCGCACGCGTGGTTTATTAAAAGTGGGATGGAAGTAAGCTTTTTATCCTAAATATTTAACTTTTAGATTTATAAAGAGGGTACCAAGGTATAAAGTTTGTCAATTAAGTTAAATTAACTAAACTTAAGATCTCTTATAATTTCAAATAAATGTTTCATTAAAATTAATGTTACTGTTTTCAATGAGAGCGTGTTATTATTTTATCAGTGTCTAATGAAAACTGATTTTCTTGATAGTTATTTTTTATAGATTAGGAAAGGGGGACCTTGGGATGAGTTTATAGAACCAAGGAGGCGATCGCCCTTAGAGGTTTGGCAACCGTTGATTTACATACAGTAGCCCCATGACTTCTCTGACGCTGACTGACAGTTCACAGCTGACTTCTGACAGTCAATATTTAGGTACATACCTAAATGTTGACCGTCAGACGCTATAGCCGCTAAACACATGTTTTTTCAGATCATATGGTTCGGCGTAGGGATACATATCATCTGTGAACTGTCAGTCGGCACCAAAGAAGCCATGGGGCTACAGTAGCTGTATTCCTCTATTTTTGCAAGCAGAAAGTCAGCGCCGTGAGATAGATTGAGTAGGCAATACATTGTACTTCTTAGCAAAGATGATAGCCTAAGTCCAAGCAAGACTTGAGTACAAGAACAATCTAGATCCATCTATTATTGGTTGACTGTGGGAATGAGAGCATGTATAGTCAGATATTTATCTTTTACTGAAAAGTGGGGGACGATAGAATAGGAAAGGGCTCATTTTTAATGCATTGACTAGCTAATGTAGTTTTTGTAGTTTTACATATGTATTTTACATATTTGTTCTATCATTTAAGAAAATAACGCACCGTAGTTCTTACACTCTTGAGGTATTTTGCTGCCACTACCATATTAACTGCCATTCTATAGAGCAGTTCTCTACTTCCAAGAGACTTTTGTGGCCGTGTGACACACTTTTTATATTTAGTAGCACAAAGCATAACAATCCCCCTCTCCCTTTGTCAAATATATTCTACCTACATTATTGCGTATCGAAAATAATGTATTTCATATTTTAGTCATTATTATATTTCATACATCAAATGCCAAAAATTAATAAATCTTGAAAGCGTGTTAAAATATTGTAAACGCCCAATAAACATAATACACCAAACCAGTTTGGCATGGCAAGAAGAATTTAAGAAAACCTAAGACATCCATAACTATCCACTTCCTCTTTGAATCTTAACCGTCCAACGACCACCCACCACCGTCACCTGGTGATACAGGACCTTCTCTCATTCACAGTCAAGAAATAATGTATGGCTCTAGATGGTTCTCAAACTCATGTCCTGCTCTGAGCTATGCACTCAATCTATCTCCCGGCGCTAACTGACTTTCTCCTTTTGCATTTAAAATACAAATCTTTACCAGGATTCAAAATATTGTTTCAAGTTTGGTTACTCAGTGTGTGATGTTGCCTGTCTCGATGCAAGGGACCCGGGTTGAGGCTCTAACTCGCCTGTTTTGGAACACTGATTGAAAGTTATAGAGCTCTGACGTCATATCGTGTCATACGACGAACGGACGATAATCCACTGACGATACAGTCAGCAGAAGTTGTGCGCTTACTCAGGGTCTAGTAATGCTTACACAAAGTAGAAACATTATTATTATCACCGCGTCTTACTACCCGTTCGGGTTATACGCACTTACGCTAATGTGTAATGGTAGGGGGATTGTGATATGAAATGGAGGACATACAGTTTAACGTGGAATCCGAACCACGGTGGAGGCCTGGCATTCCTCACATTCACAAGGTGTCTTGTCAGAGGTGAAGGAAGGGTTTGGTAATCAGATAAATCTTTGCCGGGACCTGGGATTGAACCCCGGCCGCCAGCATAGAAGTCTGACACCTTAACCCCTAGACCACCAGGTCACCTAAGTAGCAACAAAATAAATAGGGTTCGAATAACCAAAATGTGCCATACACTACTATCTTCAGGCCCATCCAACAGATTTAAGAGGGCCTGGGCCGATGGAATTTTGGGAGCCCCTTTCAAAATAATAGAATACCTTATATTTGTACTTTACTAATTTACTAATAACATACTATTTAAACTATGTAGGACTACACGGGAAATTTTAAAATCTCCCTCTATTAATAAGGTAACACATACTGTTGGTGACCCTATTTGGGAGAGCAGTTGAGTAGCTGCCATGTAAAAAAGGGTGGTCCACATGGAAATACTCGTGTTACAAAACAAGAGTCACATATTGTTGTGTTGCGACTGTCACGGCTAGACACTGAACAAAATATTATTAACTACGCGTATACATGTCATGTGTAATAGCTGTAACTTAACTGTAAATACAAATATGTTTTATAGATATTAAAACCACGCCTCACTAAGATAAATTATTCTTATATACACTATGGCCCATATGCAAGGACGATGTTGAGCACAGTCAGAGTATGAGCCTCGTGCTAGTACGATCTATGACGCAATATCTTGAGTCTCGCCAGAGTCTGGTCCCGGACTGGCTCTGGCTATACTCTGCCCGTACTCAGAGGATATTTCCACAACATGGCGCTGCGCGCATAGACGATCGAGACAGCTGTTTTCACGACCGGCCTCATGCTCTGCTAGTACTCAGCCTGTACTCTGGCCGTGCTCAGCATCGTGCTTGCTTACGGGCCTCTATGGCTGCCTGTTAAAGGACCGGGTTAAGAAAATCATGCACAGTATTTTATTATCGTGTGTTGTGACTAGAGAAGAAAGTGAAATGTTGGGACTAGGGGGGCCCATGAAGCTGGGACCAGGGTAGTCCTCCTAATAGTCTGCCAATCCTCAGACCTCCCTAGGTGGTCATGGCATCAACATTCGGTTCAGTTTGTATTAATTTACTTTTATTCAACCCTTTGGAGAGAGAAGTATTGTGATAGACAAAAAAAATAGAACTCAAAATGTTGATAAGTGTCAACATTTCATGAACTCCTGAATTCAAACAAAAGGTTGTTTTCACGATGTCGTCTGTATCAGTATCTGTATCTGTCTTTGTATCTGTATCTTGGCCGGAAACATCGAACAGATTGTGCTAGAACTTGATATCTAGAGTTTAGGATTCTCTTGGAATAAGACATCTAACCTAAAATTAAGGGTAGTTACATAAGGACCAAAAGAGTTTAGATCCATATCTCAGTATCGGGTGTAGAGATTTTGTTTAAATATTGTATCGAGAGACTGTTTCTGTAGCATTTATTTGGGATATATGCTCCCAAAAAAACTTTAAACACAAGAAAACTCACCAAAGTCCCCCACTGTGCTGCGCCAACTTACTGTTTCCCACACACACAAAAAAAAAGACAACTTGTCTCTACCAAAATATTGATCAACTGAACGATGAAAAATATTGGACTAGTAAAATTTTCTTTACCTCAAGGCGGGGTGTGGAAAAGTGTGTGGCACGCCTGCGCAAAAAGATTGTTACGCCAGAGTAGATTGTTCTAGTAATTTCTTCCAGCTCCGCGTGTGTATATTCTAACCCCTCCCTCCCGTCGCTATGTCTTGTTGACCTATGTTTTGTATTTACCCCTCTTCCCCCTATTTGAGCTTGTATAATCATATAAATACTCATGTTGTTCATCATGGAGGCTACTTCTTAACAGGGCTGTCCCCTAGGACACACCTTGGGTGTCCAGGAAATATTCGCAAGGTACGAAATCCCTTTTCGGCAGCTGTATATTGGAAATTCTCTTCGCCATATTTAACTTGTAAAAATGTCAGATCAGTTTGGACTTAGTAAATATCTCAAACATATCGGACTTAGAGTCTTTTCAACTTATGAATACGTCAAAAATATTAGACTTAGGATCTTTTCGCCATGTTTAACTTATAAATATGTCAGATCATCTTGGACTTAGTAAATATCTCAAACATATTGGACTTAGAATCTTTTCGTCATATTTAACTTGTAAATGCGTCTGATATTATGTACTTAAATTTTTTAACGTCACTATGGGTGTTGTAGTCTATTCTAGACTTGGAATATTTTACTTTACTTGGAATCATATTTAACAGATAAATGTTTATTTTGTATCGCCTATATGGCATCTATACCTAATTGTTTAGTAGGAAATATATTTACTAGAGCGGCAGATATTATAGAGTTTCTTTTTGTTACGGTTAATATTACTGGCCGCTAATAGATAGTTTAGAGTAACTATAGCCCCAAGGTTGGGAAACAGTTAGAGGAAAACATATTTAATACAGGTTTCTAACTCAGACATTCCAGTTGGCAGCCCGGTCTATTGTGAGATAAACACTTTATGACAGGGATGTCCAACCCACGACCCGCAAGTACTTGGTGACTGGCCCGCTAACTTGTATGTAGGTTCCAGAATAATATTGTGTGTCCTATTAGGAGCTCCCCGAGAACCTGCGCGAGGTAAGGTTGGGCCGCCCCAGACCGTTCAACCACCCGTGAGGGTAGTATGTAAGTTATCATGGCACTGCGTCTCAATACCCGATCAGGTTATACGCTAGTGATCTTACGGATGAGCGAGGCTATATTTTATAGGAAGTGTGACCGCATTTGACTGGAGGGAAAATGGAAACATATTTTGCAAAAATCATCCTCAGTACACCGACCGAGCCTCGATCTCCGCTTCACCGGCAGTCTAACCTACTGCAAGAATAGGGCCTTAGACCATGCGGCCATAAAAACATTTAAAATGTAAGTTGTATAGTTTGGTACTATATCCGATAAAAATAAGATATCCGTAGTTATTTTCCACCCACTTCGTACACATTTTTATATAATTTGATCGACAGTTTTATTATCTCGTTACCTGTCCGCCACAGGTGCTCCTCCCTAAGGTGCTCCTCCATAAGGTACTCCTCCCTAAGGTGCTCCTCCCTAGTATAGTGTAGTTGCCGACACGTGTAGAACAATATGTTTGGTCACTTTTTACCGTAAATCATGGATATAGCTGTTTTCAAACAATTGTGTGCATTTAGAACCACACCAAATTAAAAATAGATTAATGTTGGATAAATATTAAACTATAATTACTACAAATTTATTTGAAACCATTTGTCTTTTACTTAATCTGAAAGCTTTATATAAAAATCATATTTTGGTTTTCATCTTTAAAGAACCCGTTTAATGAAATAATGAACCTTTTTAAAAGGGAAATTCGAACAGTTATTATAGCTTTTGTTTGGATATAATATATTTATAATTTAAGTTACTATAATTATCATAGCCAGTGGCGTAATTATAGGGTAGCATGATTAATATCTAAATATAGAACAGTTTGTTTTAAAATAAATTCTGCTTAAAATTGTTTCCAATAAATAAATATGGTTCAATGGACACATAAAATCAATATTACATTAAAATTGAAGAGTTAGTTCCTAAATTACAATATTGATTGATTTGATTGTAATTTTAGAAAGATAGTGATTCTTGCTTTTTTTACAATTTTAAATATAGTTAAAAAATTATGTACAAACTATAGAATTTGTGTTGCATGTTTACGAAATAGCTAAACCACCTCTACAAAAACCTTAAAATTTTTCATAGCTCAATTTGAGGACCATGGGACTAGACTATAATTAGGTAAACTTGTACCCTAATTGACCGAGTGGGGTGGGCTCATTTTTAACTCGAGTGTTTGGTTTTCATTTGTTTTAGAAATTACTACAAAATGTGTCAACATATTTTAATTAAATTTTATTATTTTATTTATTATGACATTTATTGTAAAACTGAGATCATAAACCCCGTGTCCAGCGGTTGTTGTTTTTTTATGAATATAGTTGTTATTTTGATTAAAGTATTCATTTGTTTTATATCTAACTTGATCACCCAAGAAATACGTATATCAGCTTTAAATCCAAGTAGAAGGTATAAGAGATATTCCAACTTGAAATCTAGAAAGAAATTTTAATACTGTAACAACGATAAGAACAAGGCATAATTACTAAGATGACGTACATAGCATTTCATGAATACTTTCCAAACCATTACTTATTACCACAAATTAAAAATATTTTTGTATAATTCTATGTATGTATGTGTGTGTGTGTTAATAATAGTTCTAGCTCTAAATCTAACGAACTGATGCTTTATTTGGGTGGTTAGCCCGCTGTGCGTCTCTCCAGGCCTCGTAACAGAATATGTGTCAACTCGCCCGTGCATCTTACCCAGATAGCGTCCTCTTGACCCCAAATTCAACGTCTTCCTGCATCACGTTCTCATTTATCATCATTCTTTCTTCTTATTTTTTTTATTATCCTACCGCTTCCAAACCACCATTCAGAAGTTAAGGACTAGGAAAACTACAACGGGAAAATATTCATTCCATACCCAAGGCTTTATTCTTTTCATTCTACTTTTTTTTTATCTTTACCATTCTAGTTTCAAGTTGAATAGAAGGAAAGTATGGAGATGAGGAAGGGTGGGAGGGGGTATACCATATTCACCGAGGAAATATACATTTAAAAGATGATTTTGTAAGAAAAATGTGCAGTAGCGCTATTGTACGTAAGCATGGTTAAAGTGGTTATTGGGGGGAGCCATTGGTTTCTGTACGGACGTAGTCTTACTTCGATCAACAAAACAATAACTGCATAACGTCACTCTTCTCGTTTATTTGACTCTTTTTAAGGTGGAATAGTAAATATTGCGAGGTAAAAGCAGTATTTGTTCAGATGTTATAGAAACATTCATTTTGGACAAAACAGATAAAATATCTACAGTACCGACCTAGAATTTCATTTTATTCTAATGGTGATATCAACAGTTGTTGAATAGCTGTCAAGGATGTTTGGAATGGGATGAGAACTTTTCTCTTCATTTAAAATGTATCTCATCAAATTATAATATGATCATAGCAACTATTCAACAACTGTCGATATCTCCATATTATGTAGAAAATTAAACTCTATATTTCTATTGAAGAAATGTTTTTTATTTGGCCAAATAAAGGTTTGCTATGAAAACCATGAAAATACTAGCACTTTCTTACATCCCATCTTGAGACCCTCTACTCCCCAAAGTTTTATAAATATTTTTTAAAAATATGTCCCTTTTGGATGCCTTTCTTCCTCTGCTCAATATTTCATACTTTTAGCACCAATGGAGGAAAACACAAACCACTTTTAATATATTAAAATGGAAAATAATTGTGATACATGTAGTGAGTAGTTTTCGGGGCTTGATAGGGCAATATGACCTTGAACATGCTTGTAAACATCCTTGTCGATTAGGGGCTAAAATGCTTGTGCGCCAACATATAGACCGTTTTCTGTAGGAAGGGTGATATCTGAGTATGAAGAATTATAGTACGTTTTCGTTAGGAAGGGATAATGAGGTGGTGGTTTATCAGTTCACGGCGTGGTTTCTTTTTTGGTTGTCGATCGGCGCTCAGGAAGGTTTCTTTCCCCGCCACGTCCCATACATGTCGATTATTGTTAATTAATTGTCGATTATCGATGAGGGGGCTTTGGAGTTTAAAACCCTGAATAATATTTCCGGCCCTGATTTGCTAGAGCATTTGGAACCCCCAGTTCAAGCTCTGTCCGCTCCACACCCCTTCGAACCTAACCCTGGATCCCCCTGTTCCCCTGACTAGTCCAAACACTCACATCCTCTCCACATCCTTGTGCTTCTTGCTGTGTGTACGACCATGCCTGTGCGTTGGAAATGGGAACCCCCCTCCCGCCCCCCTCGATTATTGATGATTGTTAATTAATTGTCGATTATCGATTGTTGATTATCAGTGCACGGCGCGGTTTCTAACGTAGACAGTCAATAAAACACAGATATTACAAATATAAATATATATTTATTATACACTTGACACATATAATCGTTCATACGTGTTTTTTTTTCCACGGTGTCTCTTAGTTCACAATCCAGCATGTAATAGTCCAAACCGACAACTTGACGTGTATAGTAGGTAGCACTGATAAGATCCAGGTTTCTGAGGTGCGTTTCCACCGTATATTGTTCTAGGTCGACGATTCAGTTAGCGTGTGTGTCGATCAATAGCGTGCGATGGGTGTCGACCACATGTACCGTTGCTCGACGGCGACGTCGATGAGATCCCAGACGCGCACAGCTATGGCGACCCGTCTGTGTCCGGCGTCTATGACGACTCACGACCACCTTATTTCCAAAAACGTCCTATAGTTTTTTCATCCTCAGATAATAGCCTTCCCACCGAAAAAGGTCTATATTTTTCTATTTCATCTCGATGTTGTTGTTCATGGCTGAAATCCCCCTTCAACCTTCCAGGCATATTGATTGCTAGTCTTGGCGAGGACTTCTTACATCCTTTAGTGGGACAATATGTTTACGGATCCATAGCCCCAAAAAAATATATATATAGTCTATAGTAACTTAACTTTGTTACTACTTATACCCAATGTCACCTTAGTCACAACTTCTTGTATTACCTGGTAACTCATCATATACTCTTAGTACACCTCCCACCCACTAACCGACACCTTACCTGGTGGCTCGTGCCCCCAAACATGTTGATTGCTAATTGATGATTNCTTTGGAGATTAAAACACAAATAATATTTCCGCTCGTTGAGCAGCTATCAAACCCCAGTTAGGGGGTTAGTCTAAGCACTCACATCCTCGCAGGGTTTATGATTGTACACCACATGGCTTGACGTATGAATATCTGATTCTGGCAGAACTTTTATCTGTACTACAGATCACATGGCTTGACGTATGAATATGTGACGGGCGTAAACTTACAAATTAGTTCTGATAGTTGTTTATTTCACTTTCTTACCATCATCACCACGTCTTACTACCTGCTCAAGGTTAAACGATGGGGAAGGTTGCATTTAGAGGAAATGTACCCGTATTTACCGAAAGGGAGAGTGAAAAAAAACTCCCTTAGCATACCTCCGGTCTCCCTGTAATAGGCAGTCCATTCTAACAATATAGTGATGCCTTGGACCATGCGACCACCGAAGCTGATCTTTAACGCTTACTAAGAAGGCTATGTATTTCATATTACCCATCTGAGTAACTGCTTGTTTATAGAATGTGTACTTGCATTTTCGTGGAGATAAATACCTCAATACAACCAGCTGGGTTTCAAACCCCAATCTCTTCATCACCGACCAATTGTACAAGACGAGTCTGACTGACACCTCTTACCCACTGGAATGGGTCTACAAGATTAGGAGGGTAAGGTGAACTTAACTGCTATCATTTCCCTAAATGGCAGAGTTATATCAGCTAATTTCAGCCGGTCGGGTTTGAACGTTGACCTCCCAAGTTGTTCAGGAACACTATTCACGCATTCACTCATACCGGTTACAGGAAATGAATGTCGCAATGCACCCGTTTAGGTGTTTGTAGGGTCTGAGGCGTCACTCTCGCTATACAATGGAATACCAAAGATGGGGAGTTCGAATCCCAAATGTTATGTACAACCCTAGCGTTGTATACGTTCATTCGAACTTCAACACCCACCCCCCCTCCCTCCGCTTCACGATGATTTGCCAACAGTGTCTGAATTATTCTTGTGCCGGAATAATGAGTCTACGTGGTTCTCACCGCCAGATTCCTACAAGAAGCTGTGACTAGGAGTAAACATGTTGTCCTCACAAGGTCGCCAAGGAAATATAGACCGTTTTCACACGGTATTCAATATCTGGTGATAGTGTACCCGCATTTGCGTTGAGCGAGAGTTGGAAATAGCCTAGAATATATTCATCCTTTGGTGGTGGAAATGTTTGAACCCCGATCTCCGCAAACCCTTACCAATTAATGTTACGCGATACAAAAGAAGTGGAGTTAGACAATACTAATGCTTATTATAATAATACTTTCTACGTATTTCAGACAAATAACCATATTCATATGCTCCTCTCGGAACTGTTGATTGCACCTAAGCCACACGGTATTCTGGAGGGAGAGGTGGAAAATAGCCTCAGTTTGAAAGGTCTGTGTTCGAACTCCAACCTAGCTATTTAAAAAAAAACTGTCATCAATTAGCTATCTATACGCCTATAAGGTGTCTAGTTCTAAGCCACAAGGTATTCAGAAATAGTCTCGGTATTCAAACATGAGCCCCCAGGTATGAGGAATGAAATTGTACCTGTATTTCACAAAGTGTGAGAAACAAAAAACCCCTTCGGTATACGTTTGACACCTAGAATGGTCATGTACCAGAACTGGGAATCAAACCCGCGACCTCCCTGGCATCGGCAGTGAGTCTTAGGTTCTAATGACAACAGTTGAAACCAGGGATGGTTTGTGAACCACAAAGCACTCTCGATTCAAATTCCGGTTGCCACACACATTTATCATAACATGTTACATAACCAGAGCTTCTCAGCCAGTTCCACAATGTTCACATGTGCCCTGGTTTGTTACACTCTCCCTGAGGGCTCACTTCACAGTTCTAAGTTCGACTCTATGTCAGGTAGATTAGGGGTGCTTTCCACTCTCCCTGAGGGTTCACTTCCTCATGTAGTTCGAGTTTAGGGTAAACTAGAGGTTTGTTCAAGCTTCTCAGGTACGTTAGCGTTTTATTTGAGTGTAACAGATGGTAAGTCTCTAGATATGCTGGTTTGCCGGTAACCGGAAAGGTTGAGTTTAGAATCTCGTCCGAGTGCTTTGTTGGGGGTCCCATCCCGTCTTCTCTTCCTCCAAACAACCCTCCTCAGATATAAATGTTATTAGGTCCGATACCGTGGAGCAAGTCAAGTCCCAGGTTCGACTACCGTAGTGGACAAGGTGAGAAGATGAGAACAACCGGAAGGTGTTTAATAGATTAATGTTACGCAATACAAAAGAAGTGGAGTTACATAGACCCTTCCTATAGTCAATGAGTTACTTTCCCACATAATAAAAGCATAGATCAGTGGCGGATCGGGAAATATTATTTTGGGGTTAACAATATTTTCGAGTTTTAACATTAATCCTCCGCGTCACTTTCTCTCATAATAAAAGCATATTTCAGTGGCGGATCGGGAAATATTATTTTGGGGTTAACCATATTTTTGAGTTTTAACATTAATCCTCCGGGTCACTTTCTCCCACATAATAAAAGCATTGATCAGTGGCAGATCGGGAAATATTATTTTGGGGGTTAACCATATTTTCGAGTTTTAGTAAAATAAATAAATATACAGTACCATCTTTATATGAAATAACTAAGTTAGCTGTAAGTCAAAGATTTATCATTCTAATGGGGTATAGATTAGAGGTAATATACCCGCATCTGCTTGGTAAAAGAAACCTCATTTAGTACACCTAACCGAGAATTGAACCCCGATCTCCCCGACTTCAGTAAGTCATTCTTAACACGAGAGTGACCATTCTACCACTGAAGTGGTTATTATTATTAATTTGTTTTTAACTAGCTGATCCAACACCTTTGCTCAGTTGATAACGTGTCTGTTTAAAGGGCCCGGGCTCGATGCACAGCATCACCTAAGAATCTATCATTTGTGAAATGTGGGTTTACCATTTCCCAGAGATGAATTAATGGCCGTGGGTGTTGTGTCTGTTCTGGAATTAAGTTAGTCTATAAGTCGTGTGTTGATAAAATCAGTCAGTTTAGAAAGTGCACGGTAAATACCTCATAATAAATGGGGGTAACCACGGTGTAGGTAGAACCTTCATGGGAAATGCAGCCACATTTACGTGTAGGGAGTGTGGGAAAATATGAATGAAATAAAACAGCTTACGTTCACCACAGGCGGGATCCGAAACCCATACTCCTCGTTGCCAGGTGAACTGGTTCAGATTAACTTGACACCTTAACCTTCGTGTCCACGTATGATTGTTAGAATCTGGTCTCGCGCGTGCATAGAGAGCACTGTGACAAGGACGTAATTTTGGTTCCAACAAGCTGTGTGTGCAGTTTTGGCTCCGAGTTTTCGAACATCCTGTATGTATATTTATACATTAGCTACGCATACGTAATAATTACACTAGTGTGTTAAGGATGAAGAAGATTGTATCTGAAGGAATAGTAACCACATTTGCGTGGAGGGAATATGCGAGAATAGTTTAGGAAAAACCACCCCAAACCAAGATTCGAACCCCAATCGCCGGTCACAAGTCAAACAGTGGAGTGGGGGTAAAGGTGCCCCCATTCGTCCGTAATCCTCCCGGATTCTCGGTTACTTGAACAATAATTTACGTTTGATGCCCGAGATCAATCGTTAGTGAGTCTTAGGTTCGAATGTCAACAGTTGAAACCAAAGGGTGAACCAGGGATCTTTGCCTAAGTGTCTCATTAACAAAAAAGGAGTCCTATAGCAGGGCTACGGCATAAAAGCACAATTGCTTCTAAACTGTTCTTCATACCTAACAAATTAAATTCAATGATCTTATAGATATGGAGGTGTGCCTGTACTGTTCCTAGTAAACGTCACTCAGAACTATGTTAAAAGTCTACAAGATCGGATTTGATAGATAGTTTAAGCTCTAAGTATTTCACACAGTCCTCAGACCAACCACTTCCTTTGTGGTGGAAAGAAGAAGCTGCTTCAATCATGTAAGTGCATGCATCCTCAATCTGTGATTTTAATTCGTCAGGACTTAGAGTGACGATACACTTACTGCGAAAGTAAGGGGTGATTGTTTCCTCTCCCTCCCCTCCAACACGAGAGTACTCTACACAGGCAGATGTATACCATTTTAGATTATCCATTACACTAAGTTTTTGGGTAAGCGTTGCTTCCAACTTCCTTTTAATTTAGTTAATAAAGACTAAAAATAGCGAGTCTGTCGAGGGAGAGAGTTGATGATTTATTTTTTGCTGTGGAAGACCAAATTCACACAATAAAATAAGAGCATTTGACGAAATCCTTCGCATAGCGCTAATCCTTATATCGAATTATAAACACTATTTTTCTGCGAGTAACATTCAAATGGTACAAATAGAAATAAAATCAATATATATGGTGACACATGCGTTACTATCTGAATCCTTCAATATTTCACTATAAATTATTATGATATATCAAACTTTCATTCTGTGTCATCTAGTGAGGAAAATTGGTACTTATAATTTCTCAATGTCTTATGTTAGTATTAAACAATTTTAGCTATCACCACTCATACAATGGGGTAGGATAAGGAAAGGTAAGTGTACCCACATTTCAGTGGAGGGAGAGTTTTAAATAATGTAGGGAAAATACCCTCAGTTTATTAGGGTTGTGATCGAAAACGGTCTACGAAAGCAGTCTCTATTTTTTTCTCACTAATTATTCCTTGTTCACAAAGGCTGATTTTGGTATGAAGTTTTGATGAAATAATTTATAACTTTAATTTTCTTCACACGGTGATATCAACAACTGTTGAATATATGTCAAGGATGCCCTTGAATTTAATGCTCGAAACTATATTTTGTTGACACAGTAAATTATCCACTTAAACCTCAAGCCAAAATTATAGGTATGTCTACACCCACACACCTCTCTCCTACTCTATTAACACAAGTTCATTTAGCTTATAAGCTCACTATCAAATATTATGGACAAGTTGAAACATCTTTTTTTGGCCATAATAAGCGGCCCTTCCGGCTGTGGAAAGTCACATTTTGTAGCCGACTTTATCCGTCACTCGGACACAATGTGTGACGTTAAATTTGAAAATATCACCTGGTATTATGCTTTATTGCAACTGGGATTCAAACAAGATGGGTCAAGTACCCGCGTCATATTCAGTAAGAGTTTGCCTGAAATGGATGACACATGTAGCGACTCTCCACATCTGATTACCCTGGATGACCTGATGCGTGAAGCCAACGAAGTGGTCGTCGATCTTTTCATCAAAGGATGCCATCATCAAAATATTAGCGTCATGTACCTTACACAAAATATATTTCACCAGAGCAGGGGCCAAAGAGACATTTCCTTAAACGCACACTATATCGTGCTTTTAAAAATCCCAGGGATATAGCTCAGATTCAACACTTTGCACGTCAGGTTTGTCCTGAAAACCCTCGTATTTTATAAGAGGCTTACACCGATGCTACAGGTACTCCCCACGGTTATATAATGTTAGATTTCAAGCAAGGTACACCCGAATGGTTCAGATATAAAACTCCCACAAATGTCGGGTGCTGCGTTTACCTACCACGCAAAAGCTATAAAAACACCGACACTTCCCAATTTGAAATCATTTCATAACCATGAGTCCCAAAGTGCTGAATTAGGCCTCTCTGCTGCGTGCGATGCATCGCATGAACCCCCAGAACGTATCGCATTGCTGAAAACGGCCGACAAGAAACTGATCGACGCTGTTTGCGAGTGTGCCTACAATACTTTAAAAGGGAGGGTGCCGTTGAAAAATGCGCAGAAGTCAAAGTTACGTGCTCACAAGCAAGTGTTGCGCAAGCTGGTCAAACGAGGAGAGTGCTGGAAGAGGAAGAGACGACTACTCGTTCAGAAGGGAGGAGCGTTCTTGCCCTTACTTTTAGCCCCTTTAATCAGCGATGTCCTCGGCTCCTTATTCAGAAAGTAGATAATGGAAGACACGAAAAATATGATATTGGTGTCCCCGGAAACATTACACCGTTACGAGCAACACTACCAACAAGTGTCATCGGCTACAAATATAGGGGTCTCCGAGTTGGACAAGGAAATGGAAAAAATCCTCACTTCAAAATTGGACGACAAGTAAGTGTGAAAAGCTGCACCACTAACAGTTGCGGGATCACCGTACATCTTTTCAAATTTCATATTACTTGTGAATCCACCTTTAATCTCTATACCATAACCATTGATCTCTCCAAAACAAATAGATAAACCTGATACTGAAATTTTCGAACGGTTGACTTCCCACGATTGTTTAAGAGGGATACATTTTTGGGTATAACTTTCTCTCTTTCTTACATTCAAGGCAATTTGAGAATTTGAAATCAAATCGTTCGTTAATTTGTATGAATATATTATATACACATTATCTAGGCGTCAGGGCAGGCGGTACCAGCTAAGTTAGCCCAAAAGATTTTGAAAAAGTAAAGAAAACATAATTTACATAAAACAGATATAAAATTGAAATTTTAATGATAATTTTTAGAGCATATTCATATCTTAGCAAGCACGCTAAGTGAATGTTTTAGTTAATTTTGTCAATATAAGCTGATATCTGTCCACCTAACGCACTCGGAGAATCTGGCTTGAAGGATCTAGAAGGGTATTGCACACGCAACTGTTTAACGCAGGAACTGAAGGCATACAGTAAGCCAGTTATGAGCAAAAATAGTGTGTTTCAAAGGTTTATTTGAATGTAGGTTAGTTTCGTGATTTTGAATTGAATTTTATAATTGTATTGAGTTATCTTTAAATTT
>CABEEJ010009712.1:0-17245 GCA_901482245.1 Timema douglasi
TTTAGCAAAGAAACATGAACATTGGCAAATATAGCCCAGGTATTGTACCATTTAGTTTAGCAAAGAAACATGAACATTGGCAAATATAGCCCAGGTATTGTACCATTTATTTTAGCAAAGAAACATGAACATTGGCAAATATAGCCCAGGTATTGTACCATTTATTTTAGCAAAGAAACATGAACATTGGCATATATAGCTCAGGTACTGTACCATTTATTTTAGCAAAGAAACATGAACATTGGCAAATATAGCTCAGGTACTGTACCATTTAGTTTAGCAAATAAACATGAACATCGGAAAATATAGCTCAGGTACTGTAACGTTGAATATATATTTTCGACAATTCTAGAAACAAAGGCGTTCAATTATTTTTATAAATGTTAATTTGAATACATTGTGGTTTTAAAGTATTAAAATTGATTAACTACCCTGACAAAAGTAAAAATTATATTGTTTGATTTGCCAAAATATAAAAACTATCCGTTTATACCAAATCAAAGTAAAAGCGCTATATATTTTGGGTGACGTATGAAATCAAAGTTAATGTCAAGATTGACTGGAGGCTGATGACATTATCGAAGTGCAGCGGATAATGTCAGAAATAGAAAGTAGTTTATCTCATTTTCTACCTAATAAGGATAATCTCTACACTAGCTAGCATGACTTGGATAACGGTGGACACTATTTGTTAAAATAATCAATTTTCAATACTGATTATATTTCGGAAAATTATTTTGATCTGGGACCTGGATTTTAATCGGAATGCCTCGTTTAGATGCTTTCTTTTCCACTAATCTAACCTAAGCTAACCTAAGCTAACTAATCTACTTTGAACCCTAGAATTTGACATAACCCAAGTGCGGGTAAATAATATCAATACTATCCAGCCAAACTTCGAAAGATATCATACAATCAACTCTCACTTAACTTTATTTACGTATTTAGGATAATGCCAGCATTATTTGGATAATATTGACTTATCCAAGTTCGTATCCCACCCTTAGCCTTTACAATGATATACCTTATTAGCAATTAATATTCACTGTCTGAATAAATATCAAAGTGAAAATTACAACCAAACAAATATATGTTACCTCCATCAATAAAATATTTTAAATTTCAGATGACGTGGAGAAGAGCTCTAAAGATGGAGTAGTCTCGTTTGAAGATGCAGTTTCCATGGCAGGTGAGTTTGTTATGAATTGGAAAATAGCTTGTTTAGACATATTTGTAAGATACGACGAATAAAACAAATGGTCAATTAAAACTAGTTTTTGAGTTTCCTTGTAGTATGTGCTACCCCGACCCCTAGCCATGCGACTGCCTCAGCGCAGTCTCCAAGACTAATCTAACAGCTAACAGTCGGACAGGGAGTGCAATATCAGTAACTAACAATGTCCTGTGCATTATAACGAGAGATTCTAGACAGCACGATCCGTGTTAGCGCTGAGCTGTTTATAAGATTCTCAGATATTATTTAACACTCATCCTATATTTATTGGCCAGATACAGTTTAATACATGTTATTATTATTATTATTATTATTATTATTATTAGCACCGCGTCTTACTACCCGTTCGTGTTATACGCACTTACGCTAATGTGTAACGGTAGGGTGATTGTGAGATGAAATGAAGGACCTACAGTTTAACGTGGAATCCGAACCACGGTGGAGGCCTGGCATTCCCCACATTCACAAGATGTCTTGTCAGAGGTGAAGGAAGGGTTTNCAAGATGTCTTGTCAGAGGTGAAGGAAGGGTTTGGTAATCAGATAAATCTTTGCCGGGACCGAGGATTGAACCCCGGCCGCCAGATCAGAAGTCTGACACCTTACCCCCCTAGACCACCAGGTCACCAATAGATGTTATTAATAGACAGGAATGCTATACGAGCCAATAGGGTATACAGAAAGACAAAACCCAATCATTGTGTCTTTATGCAAATAAGTGTGTTTAAGGTGTATTTCGTGATAATTTTGATATTTAAAAGCCACTTTTATCATTGATTTGCACTAAAAATAAGTTTTCCCTGCTTAAATCTATTCAGAGATAGACATTTCCCTCAATTATATTTAGTGTGGTTACGTTATTTAATGGCTATCAGTTATTTTGTAAAGAGTTACAAAATAAGTGACAGCAGTTTCGAGTGTCCAGCTGCTTAATGGAAGATAAGGTTGATTAAAATGTATAGATTAATAATATTTTTAATGAAAATTAAATACAAACATGACTGTGATGGTTGGTCCTTGGCTGTGATTTTCTAAATATTGTCCCCTAAAAATCCCAGGAAATATTTTTTCCCGCCCAAATCTCGGGAACAACCACGTGGGATCTCGCACAGCCCTAGTTAAGAGCTGAGTGTTTATCCGAGCAATGGTTAGTTTCACATGTTTTGAATCCTGTAGAACACACAAGTTATGTTAAATGTGCTTACTGCTGTAAATATAATTATTATTATTATTGGGTTTAACACCAAACTATTAACAGAGGGTGGTAACTTTTAACGGGCAAAAACTTGGAGAGGGTAGTGTAAAATCACAATGATAGATCACACGTAAAACAAATATCTTAGGGTACATAGCCGAGGTTTGAACTGTAAGGTGCTTTCAACTCTGTAGGGTACTTGAAATTAAAAATATAATATGGGTGCCCTGACTAATCAGCTGGATAATGGGTGCGGTAAATATAGGTAATAATAATAATAAAACTATTTATATTGACTAGAATTACAAATTTATATTTGAATTAAGTTTCAGAGGAAACTTGAGGGGTTGATGATTTTTAATAGTAAAATCTCGAACCATGGCCCGCCTATCGTGCATGGAGTAGCCACAAATCTAAGTTAATATGCTTTTTTTGTTTGTGGATAGTGGTTATTTCTTTGAAATATTCATTTTATAAATACAATAAAACAGCACTACAATAAAATAAAATCTTTTAACCAGACATATTGGTGAACTAACCTTCTAACCAAGGTAACCCTAATATAATAATTATTGTTATTATTACTTCCTTCTACAAACTATTCTTGAACCGCCATACTTGTTATTGATGAATAGGCGTTCGGTGTCACATTTATTATGTTCGAAGCTATTAACCTTAGCTTTTATTTTAGGGGGGGAAGAGATTAATTTACAAAATACATTTTTTTTTCTTTTTTAAACTAAAAAGACGTCGTTATTTTTCTTTTATTTCAAAGATAACAATTAACTTTTTACTTCAAAAACAAAGAAGACTAAATTCTTTGGAAAGTTGTGATACAAAAATATTAATGAATGTTAAAAAATATAGTCACAACATAATATATATTACTTGGAAAATATTATTAACGGGATTTTAAACTTTATCAAGAGAGTCGGTCATATATAAACATTAAACATTCAATAAAAATAATCTAAAACTATATCAAAACAGATTTACCGCTCAAGTGACGTTGTTTCTGGAGCAGTTTCGACTGAGACCTTGGCGACCCAGAAGGTCAATAACACATCTATAGTTTAGTCAACCAAGTATATATACGAACATTTTGAGATTTGGTCAGAAGTGAGCTAACACCACCATCTTGCATTTTGCAAATATCTCATGATTTATTGATTTTGTGAAAAAAAAAATAGCTGTAGTCAAAATTAAAGAGTATTAATTTATAAGCAAATAAATGGTCCGGCGCAGCGCACAGACTTTTTCTCTCTTTCTATAAACTCGTGAGATTTCTGAACGGAGTAATGTAAGAAGGCGAGATTGCCGTCAACATTCATCAACATTTCTGTTTTAAATCTTATATTTTTATTTTTAAAGAATTAATGTCCTCATTTGTATGTTTGGACCGATAAAAAAGATCAATATTGACTATTGAGTCTAAAATGGAGATAGATTATTGCTGTACAAACATTTCTCCTGAGAGGTTTAAGGAAAAATAACATACTTTTTTAGATACTAACTTATATTTAACTACTCTATGGCATTGGGGAATTATTGCGTTCAAACTTCGGTAGTATCTCTTTACAACTAAAACTCATAAAATTGTCTTAATATATTTGCAAATATCTCAGAAACTGTTGCTTTTATAAAATATATGTCAAATAAAAGTTTGTTATTTCTAATAGTCCTACAATTTTGCAATGATAAGTTGTTTATTATATCAAATAGTTACGGAGATACGGAAATTAACGCCTCTGTAAAGTACCCTAAAAATCATTTTCATGGAAAAATGAAAATAGCCAGTTTATTTATAATCTTAATCAAAGCCTAGATATAAATTTTAATCAAAATCGTTGGAGCAGACTTTGAGAAAACCTATTTTTTCTCTTTTAGCCCCTTATAAAACTACTCTTAATTTTAAGTTTTAATAGACACACAGACAGACGGCATTGCAAAGACTATTTTTTAGGGTTAGGGGGGTCATGAGACATCTACATCCATCAACATTTCAGGTTAGATTTTTTTTTTACGGTCGCAATACTTAAACTTTAATGTCCAAAAAGTTAAAAAATATATATAATTGCGTGTAGATTGAAAGTTATTGATTTTATAAAAATATAATTCGAATAAAATATTTGTTTTATGAATATATATACATTTTTGTAATGCTAAGTAATTTCATATCTCAAATAATTTCGGAGATATTATAAAAAAATGTTAATTTACGCCTTAAAGCCATTTTGCCGAAATATTGAGAGTAGCCATTTTGTATTTATTAATGTTTATAAATGAAATTTAATCAAAATCGTTAGAGCCGATTTTGAGAAAATTGACTTTTTCTCTTTTTGCCCTTCAGTAAACTACCCTTAATTTTAGGGGTAGATATTCAATTCCAAAAACCCTTTGGGGCAATCCTATGAAAACCCTAGATATCAAGTTTTAGCTCAATCGGTAAAATAACTTAGGCTCTAGTTGGAGTTACAGACAGACAGACAGACGGACATTCAAAAAACATTTTTTGGATTCAGGGAGTCATGAAACGTCAAAATTCATCAACATCTCGAGTTCGATTTTTTTGACGATCACCATCATTTTTCTACCTGTAAGATAGAGAGAAAGTAAAAAGGTGTCATTAAACCTTTTCATAACTATATTTTGCTACGAGTAAGTTGGTACTGAATATTGGAACAATTGCTGCCATTTTTGAAAATATTATAAAAGAAACAAAGACTTGGTAAATTATAATACCATACGTATGCCAAGTATTAATGACGTGTTATAATAATAAAATTTAATTATATATAAATAAAACTGATTGCATACATTTATTGTAGAAAATGTTTCATTGTCAACAGAATTGAGTAACATTCGTCAACTTTAATAATACCCATAATAGTCTATTGGGGGCGATGAACCATCATAGCAGCACCGACGTTATAAATTGAGCTTAATCCAGGGACATGTACGAGTTGACAATCACTGTCTCTCAACTGAGAGGCTAGTACATTGGATCTTCGTAAATGGCGCCCAACTGTGAAGGAGCAGCGAAAGGTTATAATTGTATCCCCAAAGAAGGGGCTAGGAACGTTATAACCTTTTCATGAAAATACTAAACACCATGGAAACATAATACAACCTTGTCTAACACTGTGTTTAATGTCAAACCATTCGCTTGAAGCTCCATCTAACGAACGCTTTACTTTCATCTTACATCGCCTTAATTGCATGCATCCACATCATATTCTCTAAAAACAATCCCTAATATACTCCTATCCACCTGATCGTACGCTTTCTCCAGATCAACAAATGCACAATATACTTTCTTTCTTACTGCCATACATTTCTCAGTCACTTGTTGGAATGAAAATATTTGGTCCATGCAATTCTACCTGGCATGAAACAACATTGCACACCTCAAATCATGCCCGCAGCTCTTTCACGCACTCTCTCAATTAAAACTCTCCTAAAAACTTTGCCTGGAATAATCAACAAATTAATTGCTCTATAATTATTAAATTCACTCTTACTGCCTTTGCCTGTATACAAAGAAACAATGACGGTATTATTCCAGTCATTAGGAACGTTAGTAGTCTAGTACGGCGTATAGCATCACTACGTCACACCGTGAGATAATATTGTGATTTCAATTAACCTACTTTCCTCTGATTGGCTGCTATAAATAACCTCCTTCCCCTCGCCCCCTGACCTACTTTCCACATCCGTATGATTTACTGTTATTCCCCTCCCCTCCTGACCTCATTTCCCAGGTGCTGATTATGTCCTCCCTCTTCCCCCTCCTCCGCTACAGCCCACCCCCTCCCCTACAGCCCTCGACTACCAATGTGTGCCCCAAGGATTTTGGGTAGGGGAACGTGCAGTCTCGGAACTCCTCCTGCGACGTGCCTGCATAGGGGTTCAAACCCTGGTCCGTAATTAAACAGATGGTGCTAGGAGATCAACCCTTGGAATCCACAGACTGAGGAGTGGACTTGGGCTTCAGGCCTAGTGTGCCCCAGGGTGTGCACTCCGTGTGTCCGGGCAGTTTTTATTTATTGGTGGGGGAACATGGATTTTTTTTAGTTCATTTAATACTACCCGCACTAGTTTTAAATGAAGTTCTGTGGTTAGTTCATCACTGAGTACTGCTGGCCTTCAGTGTGATGAATCTAGCACTTTGATTTCGAATAAAATCGCCACCTAGCATACACGCTTACATTAAATTCGTACATGCACTAATTCTGTTTTCAGCATCATACTGAATACAAATCCAATGCTTCAAAGCAACGATGTCAGTGGCGTTTTTCAGGAGCTCTTGTGGCTGAATTGGGTTCTTCGCTTGATAATAACGTCCCTCCAATGTCGTGTAGTTCTGTAAATACAGTATTATTCGTTCATCTACAGCATTATTGATGCGTCAATAACACTTCTACAATCACTCCTCCAGAATATACTTTTCCTTTATCTTTATTGGTGATTTACCTGCTTTACATAGTGAAAGGTGAATCATTATTAGTAACCCACACAGCTGACCCTCTAACCTTACCTATTGGTACAAGAATTGGGGATCTAAACCAGTCGGTGCGGCGTGACAAGAAAGATGTCCTCCAAAGCTTTCTGTACCCTGACTACCTGCTGTACCTCAAATATTGCCTCTCTCAAGATAGGCCACTTTTTACTGGCAGTCTTTGCCACCACGTGACCGTTCCTCAACCTACGCATAAACTAGCACTGTTTTTCCCATGTCAAGTCACTATTTTCCGTGATGTCTAGTGCTTTTATAACCCGTAGAGCGACCAACTATATTGCAAACAGCACATATGCCATATGTTACTGCGCCCAAAATATATTCTCATCGTTGATCTCGTCTGGCGTGAACATGTCCTATAGAGTCACTGATGTAAGTGCCCAGCTCTTCCGGGTAGTCATGGGCTTCCCAGAAAATGTAGTGAGTGCTCCATTGTTCAAACACAGCGGCAACAATTCCAACTATCTTCAAATCTGAGGTTAAGGCAAAACACATTGAAGCACTATTGAAGTTAGTACCAGCTAGCCCCAGAAAGCTTTGGTACTAGCACACCTGCTATCAATATATTATCGAATGTTGACTAATCATTACCGCTCTTTTGGGCACAAAATATAAATAAGTATGCACTTCCAAGTCACATGAAACTTATTAGTTCACGGCTACTTTACACTACCATAAAAATTAAATAATTCCCTGCCACCAATGAAGCGTGCCTAATTTAAGGCTTATGCATACTTAGCAGTAAATTACAATATCGCTTTTATATACCTGCACTAAATATTTGCTAAGTACTTACACTGTAAATACTTTTTCACACTCTACCCAGTACTAGTGTAAAGTTTGTACTAACTGGCTCAGTACTCGAGTAAAAACTACTGTTTTTCAACCACCTTCAAACAACTCTTCTCTTATATTACATTCCTGATCACACTGTCGTCACTCCTGATTAATTACGCCTGGCTGGACACTCACTGCTTAGGGTGGTGAACATTCACACGTAACAGATATAATTATTGTAGCACAATTTAGTAGTTAGTGTCCAGTTCCCCTTGTGTGAAACAAAAGTTTACCAGAATGATACATTTATTTGACATATCAATCATTCAAAACCCTACTTTAATTTATTCTTTATAAGCCAAATGCCAATATGGACAGACTAAATAAGTTAATATTCTGTTATGTTTAGAGTACCACTTTAAGTTTCTGTTTGTAACACTAGGTAACGGCAAGTTCCACTACATTCTTCTCTTTGTGTGTGGTATTGGTCAGATTGCTCTCGTATTCGAGCTCTACTTGTCATCGTATCTCCTGCCAGCTGCTCAGTGCGACTTCCAGATGACTGCACAAGAGAAAGGGTTGCTCAACTCTATCAGCTACGCGGGTAAGTAGATTATCAATCAACTTTTATAAATGTGAATATTTTATGTGTGACCTAATTTGATCATCATCATCATCATCATCATCATCTTCCTTATTATTTCCTTCTTCTAGAATTATGCTGGGTCTGAAAGCTAACAAGGTCCTTCCACTCTCTTATGTCCATCCCCATTCCTCTTCTTCCACTGTCTGTTAGTTTCTCCTCTTATTGTATCAATCCATTTAATTCATTCTCTTCTCCTAGGTTTTCTCTTTATCTTTACTACACTAGACACCTTTTAAGTAATCTATAACGTTCCAATCCCTTCATATGTGCATACCATCTCAAACTAGACTTATATTTTCACCCCAAAGAATTTCTTAAAATAATTACTTTTTATCCTAATTTTATTATAAATGCATATTTTTTGTATTTCCCATTATTATTCCTAGGAATCTCACCTCTGTAGTCCACCCCACTCCCTGGTGGTTGCTACCCAGTTTTATGCAGTATATTTCTATAAATTTTTGTTGAGAAAATTTAGAATGAATTCCCTCCACAAGTTGTGTTGTCCATCATCAGGTGTTTATGGATGCATGTCCTTAAAAGTTTATTCTCCTAGTCATGTCACTTTAAATTATATAATCAACGTTATTAATCAAGCTATAACTAATATATACTTCGTTTACCATGAAAGGTAGCAATCTTAACTTTACGGACCATGACTTAATGACCAAAGTATGATCCCATAAAGTAAAACTACTATTCTTTAGCGTAAACGGATTGTACAATCTTCAAATAGTTTACCTTTGTGGCTGCTGGTAATGTTGCAAACAAATTTGATTCATTAGCTATATTCTGAAATGACCTACAACTGTGTTCTTTATATGATCTGTCTCTCTTAACAATCCTAGACTCAACTCTTCCTCTACTTTCAGGAGTGATCCTTAGTTCCCCCTTATGGGGCTTCCTCGCAGACACTCAAGGAAGGAAGAAGATCCTCATTATATCCCTGGTCTGCGATGGAATAATAGGAGTTCTATCTAGTCTAGCACCCAACTATAGCACCTTTCTGGCATTTAGGTTCTTCAATGGTTTCTTGTAAGATTCACAAAAGCTCATAAATACTATTCAGTATTAAATATTTAAATTTATTTTTAGTATATAATAGCTTTTAAAAAGTTGTTAAATTATCATCTTAGAGATAACTATGTCATCAATGGCCTCAATTGGAAGGCACGTTTGGGTAAACATTTTGTGTTGTGAGCGGCGAGTGACATAACGAATGTTACAAGGAGTGTTATGATGAATCAATAAACAAATAAACTAGAAGCACTAACTCTAAAAGGAGGTGTCAGCATTATATAGCTAGAAACCCGGCTGGTGGCCCAGTTAAAACTGGAGGGTTCAAAGCTATCGTAGCTGACTGCAGAAGATCGCAAGCTGGGAGGTCGCGCTGCCTGTCATGGGGCCACGCGGGCTTAGTCATTAGGTTCACTAGGTACCAGTTGAGGCTGCCACTCGAGCCCAGGAAGCAAGGTTCGATGACCATGCAGGGACGAAAAACCCAACTATACGCCACATGCTACGCCCTTGTTGTTGACAATTAGAATCTGCTCGACCAGCCGTTGACATAACCAAATTTGTTTTCTTCATTTCTGACACATTCTCCACACCCCTAAAGATAAGTATTTTATACAATAATTTATCCTAATTCACTTTCACTTTCACAAGGAATTTTAATATTTTTCACATAATACATTTGAAAGGGCATTAATTATAATAATAAGAAGCTTTAACTTTCACCAACACCTTGGGGTTCTCGGAGATTACAAATATTTATGATACTAGGACAATGTTTTTTATACTTGTCCAACCCAAATTAGGGCACAACATTAAATTTAAGGCGAGGGGGGACTAGGTCTCCCCACACACAGCATATTAAACCTGGTAGGGTGTATAATCACTAGACGGGTTCCCGTACACCGTTGCGAACGGCCAGGCGACCCACCCTATTTCGTGTATCTCAGCCTTAAGCCGGCATCACCCGCAATCTGGTCTCACCGCCCTCCCTCAGTCTCACACAACTAGGAAGGGTGTCACGACTCCCCCCCGATTTGACTCCTTGGTCACTTGCTGACGTTGACAAAGAGGGTCACAATCCATTTCCCAACACAATTTCCACCATTTTTAGAGCGCAAGGTTTAATAAAAGTATCTCCAATTATGTGAGCTTTTTATTTTTTATTTGCTATCTCCAGTTCTACGACATAAGAAGCGTCAGTAAGCTTGTGGTCTTGGAATGGCCCTGTTGAATCCAGCATCATCTTATTAGAGCATTTCCATGAAGTGAAATAAATGTAGTCTTTGTCTTGGGTTGAAGATGAACATTTTGCAAATGTTCCTTCAACTTCGTTGGCTTCATAAAATCATTTGACAAAGATTTATTACAAATAACACATTGAAGTCTTTCCTCTGTATTGATGATGAAGGATATGAATCCATACTGAATATATGAATCATCATCGCATCTTTTTTTACATTCATGCTGGGATCCAAAATCTGTGGATAAAAAAACAATAAAAAGTCAAACAAAACTGAATGAGCCAACAATGCACCGATCATGAGATGTGGGATTGGTGCCCGCACCCTCTGCTTAATAAAATGGACTGTATGGCGAGAGGGGAGAGGAGAGGAGCCAACTTACCGACTGACCTCTGCAGTCCAAATTAGTGATTTTTTCTGTGTAGCTGCAACGTGCACAAGATCTTCCACCTAAAGTTTGAAGGCACTGCTGTTCAAAAATAATCTGCTGAGCACCGTTCAGCGAGTCCAGTGCGTGAAACTAAACAAATTGCCTGTAAACTAAGGACAAGGCTCAACACAACCACTTGAGGTAAAGTTCTCCGCTAAAACTAAACTAAAAAAACACGTGCCATTATCTCAATTCTAAAGCACAGCTCACAACAAAAGATCTGCTGGTCCCACCAGATCTAGAAAGCAGAAGTCCACACAAGTACCGCTATTATTTACAAGTGGCCTCGTTGGACTGAGGGAGGATGGGGAAAGGAACAGTCCATAGAACAAGAAAATACGAACAAACAATAACTATAAATTCAATATTCACACAAATAAAAAAGTAAAAGTTTAGTTCTACATTTTATTTAATCTGTGCTATACAATAAGGTGTGGTGTCCTGTTGATTACGCAACGTATGAAATATTGTAGTTTTAAGGGAAATAATAAACAGTGTTAGTCTGTGGCCTTAATTCCCCCTGCACCTCTAAAACCCTAAAATTCCTCCCCGGTTGAGATTGTAATATCTTGTTATATGTGTGGTTGGTTAAAAAGTAACATCTTGCTAAAAGTGAGGCAGATAGTTATAATTGTGTTTGTTAGTTTAGAAAGTAACATCTTGCTATAATTGTGTTTGTTAGTTTAGAAAGTAACATCTTGCTATAATTGTGTTTGTTAGTTTAGAAAGTAGCATTTTGCTATAATTGTGGGTGTTAGTATAGGTTTGTAACCTCTCTTTCCAGTATTTGCAGCCCTGGTGCCGTGGTCTACGCCTACGTAGGAGAGTTCTACAACAACATCAAGAGACCAACAGCAATCGTCCTAGTGAGTGTGTTTCTACCTATAGGGACTCTAGCTTTGCCAGGTAAATTCACATCAAGGTGTTGATAGGTTATTCACTATAGCATTCAACTATCAACTACTTAACATTAATTATTATTCATCCTCTGACAATGTGCCAGATACCATAGTTAGAGTTCTACCCCACCCCCTTTAGAGAGCAGCTAATTCGTAAATGAAGTTGTGCTTGAGTTAAAACAAACATAATTAGAGCTCTCTGAAATCTTCATTTCATTCCTGTTAGAGTGAAGTAATTTGTTATTCATAGACAAAAATATGACTTAAAATTATTTTTATTGAAGAAGTGCTTACAATACGGAACGCGTCAAGTAGTTGAAGACTTAGAACCTACATTCGTGCTTGCATTCATCAGACATGTTAAAGTTAGGTGGGAAACAACCGATATATATATATATTTTACTCATATAAACTTCAAAATAATTGTGTATTTATCTATGAGGGAAGGGTAAGATTAACAACCTCATACATGTCACATTTATTGAATTCAAACACTTTACAAAAATTAACACTTTAACCTTTAAGTTAGATAAGTTTTGAATCTTTTAAGTATCCATCTAACAAGTAGGAATGATATAAATCAATAACTATAACCATTATTAAAATCCTTGAGTTTTAAAAGTTTAATCTGGATTTAAATGAGTAAATCGTATTTACACTTAAACACTATCTATGTAATCGACACGGCCTGAATTGAGGAGTATTTGCTTAACATTTGTATTGCTGTGGCTTGCGAATGACAAAACCAGTGTTGCGAGGTGTTGTGGATTGTGAATGACAAAACGAGTGTTGCGAGGTGTTGTGGATTGTGAATGACAAAACGAGTGTTGCAAGGTGTTGTGGCTTGCGAATGACAAAACCAGTGTTGCGAGGAGTTGTGGCTTGCGAATGACAAAACCAGTGTTGCGAGGTGTTGTGGATTGTGAATGACAAAACGAGTGTTGCGAGGTGTTGTGATTATCTAGTAAACAAATAGAACACATGCACTGACAACATCAACAGAGTGTCAGCATTCCTCACGGTAAACCAGGATAAAACCCAGGATAAATAGTAGTGTATTCAGCTAACAGAGCTGACTAATTACCATCGAGTCTAGGGGGGGTCACTCTGCCCGTTTTGGGGGCTACGCAGGTTAGGACGCTGGGTGATGAGTATGTATATTGGAGGGCTACCGTCGAGCTCAGGGTAAGGGGTTTCATAAACCATGTAGGATCGCCTAGAGGTCAGTCAAGCCATTGGTTCAGCATTCCTTGAAAACTTCCTTCTGTCACGAGCTCTGAAGTAATTCCATTGAGTTGTTTCAATACTTTTAATATTACTTATCAAAATCATATTTTGTAACAGAGCATATTAGTGCCATAAAAACATAAAAACATAAAAAACCAAGCCACACAATCAGAACCCAGTCACTTCCCCCACCCTCGGCCGCAACACATCCTGACACATTTAGGCCCACCTGGATAGGAAGTACAGGCGGTGACAGTTATATAATCTTGTAATCCCTTTAGTGTCCATGTTGGGCCCCCCTTTTCCAGCTCTTTAATTTCACAATATGTCCACTGTGAGGAATGTTTATATACTTAAGAAGGGGTACTAGTCTCATTCCTCACAAATGTATAAGCATATGGCCAGCACAACGTGGTCACTAAGAGCATGGAACGGACCATTGACCTCTGACAGGATCCTGAGAAAACTTGTGGAGGTGGGCCATACAGAACTTTACAAAGTACTGAATGAGTTTCTAAATTACAAATCTATGAATGATACCAAATTTTTGCATGAGCAGTACTGATATTCATCATTTAAAGATACATTTTGTATCTACATAAATACCATCACTACCAAATTTAGAGAGTTTGTAAATCCATTCCAATTGCTGATAACCCTTGTGAAATTGTACATATACATGTGATCGAGATGACATTTGGGGAACATAGTAAGGACATATAGGCTAGCACATTGTGACTATTATATATTGTACAGGGTGGCTTATAAGTCAGTGGGCAACAATGATATTATAATTATTATTCTTGTAACACACAATGGGAATACATCGACAAGTTGTGGACAGTACAAGATACACAAGTCACGTTGTCAATAGTTGCTAGTGACGTAGGTGGCTAAATTGTTGTCTGCTGTAGTTGATGCACTCTTAAAGTCTTTTCTAAACGTTGCTACAGAACCTATAGCAGAGTTATTTGTTTTTGTCAATCTTATGGACTGCACCAGTGATGTATTTTTCATGGTGTTTGGGGTTTATGGATTTTGAGAGAACACATTGTACTTGACCACTCCCCAGAAACATATATCCTCTGTGTCGTGTCGTGTCAGGTCAGGTCAGGTGGCCTTGAGGGCCAGTGTACAGAGCCCGGTTGATCAATCCACTTGCTGGGAAAATTCTGCTTAAGTAACTGTTTTGCTCTGAAGGCGTAATGTTGTGGCATGTGGTCTTGTTGGATGAAAACATTGTCATCATCACCCTTTTTCCTGATCTGAGGAATGATATTGGTCCACAACATTTTCTTGTAGACATCACTAGTGACAGTACCACTAAGAAAAATGGGGCCAAAGACACCGTCGCAGCACAGGCCACTCAAAACTGTCAACTCTACTAATTGAGTTTATTTTAAATGGTTACATGGAGGTATTATTGTGACCAATAGGCACGATTAGTCATGATTTAGAGCCGTTAAAGGAAGCTTCGTCTGGCCATAGGATTTCATCAGGTCTCCAGATTCTTCTCTTTCTTCACTGAGCAACATTCCGCTAAATTAAATCTAATGGTCAGGGTCATCTTCCAATAAACCATGGGTTAGTCTTTGATGATACACTTGCATACCAAGACGACGTAGCAACATCTGCAGGGACCCTCTAGAGATGCCAAGCTCATGCGATACTCTTCTATGAGATTTATTTTGGCCATCCATGAAAGCTCCACTATTCTCGGTAGTTACAGTTACTGGTCGACAACATTTAGGAAACTAATGAACATAGCCTGTTACCTCAAACCTATAATGGAATATGTCAATTGTTTGTCTTTTGGGGGGATTTATGACAAATCTTTCCTTCCACTTTTTTACATAGAGTTTAAGAATTCTCACACTTTCAGTATTCCTTCAGTATCTACTAACGCTTTTCAAAGATAAAATTTAAAGTCATCTATAATCGTGACTGATCTAAACGTACAAAATTGTAGTAGGATAATGACACCATAAATAAATGGTGTTTTACCTGTTAAACAAATAATATAATATCATTCAACTGCCCAACCAAAAGTAAGCCCACATGCCTTGAGTACTATCCCAGACTGAAGTGTTCCATGTTTCTTCGTATGTTATCAAATAGGCATTGTAGTATAACTCCTGTATATGTGTTATGCTACCAGGTCTAGCGTGGGGTGTTATACCTCAGACTTGGGTCGTGACTCTACCTTGGTGCTCATTCAACTCGTGGCGGATCTTCGTGGTGTTCTGCGCTATACCAAGTCTCATGGGAGGAATGATCGTATATCTGTGTCTCCCGGAGAGCCCCAAGTTCCTGATGAACCAAGGAAGGAAAGAGGAGGCACTCAAAGTCCTCAGACATGTGTTCGTTGTTAACACCGGAAACCATCCTGGAGACTATATGGTGAGAGAATGTGTTAGTCCGAGAGATAAACCTTGACAAGTACAATGTTAGTTGCCGATAACAACAGCCCCAAGTAAGTAGAGTTAGAGTTAAACATACTAGTATTGAACAATTGAAGGAATTAGTATAATTACAAGGAACTAATACCACAGATTGAGTTGTGGAAAGAAATGACCTTCAGAATCTATTCATAATGAGTACAGCCCTATTAATATGCCAAACATGGTGGTCAAAAATAAATACTATTAACTTATTTAAACGCCCAAAATATCGTATGTAATGGATCTAGTATGTAAAGTTATTGCATCACCAATTTTTTTAATATTTAAATTGAAGCGTGTGTCTCTGCTACTTATTATAGTTAATATAATATGCACGTGATCAATAGTGTTAGTGACTATAACAATCACTCCATTTTAACTAAGTTTATGACTTATACTATCTATATAACACATTCAAGTTAATATATTGTAATAATTATTGTTGTATTGTAACACCTATCTAATACACACATGTTCACTCTACCAGTCCTTTCTTCCGAGTGTCTAGCGTCACCCAGCGTTCGAACTCTCCCAATGCATACATCTTAAATCTGCCTGTCCCAGGTAGGGGGGGGGGGATATCGGCAGATATCCCCCTTCAATAATTTATTAGATCAACTATTAAATTGTAAATAGTGTAAATAAATTATGTGAAAGCCCTCAATCCGGCGCTAATATAAATCTAAAATAATTTCCAACCCACGTACTAGCATTGCCACTTGTGTGTTAAGCGGCTTGATGTAGATATTTATTTCCTGTAGCGTCATGGTCTGTCTGCAAACAAGAAGCCTAGGTAACGGGACATAGCCCCCTCCTTCCCCCGAGTAGTCAACGTTACAGTAGGGTGAAGGCACCTTGAAGCAGCTAGGGTAGTTCATGCTGAGCTTTGTCATTGGAGTGGTGTTCATTAGAATGTGTTTGCATTGTGGATTGTTGTGTATTGTACATAAAGATGAGTAAATACATACAAAGGGACCTTTTATAGTAAACAAAGTAAGAAGAATTGCCCAAATGTTAGTGAGTCAAGTTCAGGAGTGACAGAAGACAGTGGAAACAAGCCTGTAAAGGTTCATTGGTAGAATCATTAGCGTACTCAAGTAATAGGCCTACTCTACCTGTATGTAGACCTTGCCTGGAACCTGATAATCGTAAGTACGCTGCCTCTGCAACTCCAAACCTGCTTGATGTTGGACTGTTGCTGGGAAAATCATGTACAGATGTAAAAAAGTATAAATTTCTTCAAAATGCCCTTGTTCCTAATGACGTTTCCACTTGGACAGCAAAACTTAGAATTTTAGAAAACACGACTGTCGGAATTCCAGTGGATTTCCTATTCGAAATTAAAAGAAGGGGCCCTTTGTAAACACTGCTATATTTTCAGTAAATATCTGAGGTGGGCAAAGGAAGTCCTGTCAAGCTGGGGGCATT
Organism: Timema douglasi; assembly: GCA_901482245.1. Classification (NCBI taxonomy): domain Eukaryota; kingdom Metazoa; phylum Arthropoda; class Insecta; order Phasmatodea; family Timematidae; genus Timema; species Timema douglasi. The sequence continues at coordinate 17,053 of CABEEJ010009712.1, forward strand.
TATTAATGCCCTTTCAAACGAAAGAAAGATGCCAAAGAAAAATTTAGAAGGCACGAAGTAGGTTCCTACCACACAAAATATTCAATTTCCACTCAAAATTTTAGAAAATTTTGAAAACAAAACTGATAATGTTCTAAGTAAGCTGAGTAAAGGAAGGCAAGAACAAATTTTGGAAAATATGAAAAAAGTGTTG
>CABEEJ010009714.1:0-17235 GCA_901482245.1 Timema douglasi
CCACTTGACTACAGGAACAAGACAGGGTTTTCATCACCCAGCCTCCCTTGCCACTTGACTACAGGAACAAGACAGGGTTTTCATCACCCAACCTCCCTTGCCACTTGACTACAAGAACAAGAGAGAGTTTTCATCAGTCGGCCTCCCTTGCCACTTGACTACAGGAACAAGTCAGGGTTTTCATCACCCAACCTCCCTTGCCACTTGACTACAAGAACAAGTCAGGGTTTTCACCAGTCGGCCCCTTGCCACTTGACTACAAGAACAAGACAGGGTTTTCACCAGTCGGCCCCTTGCCACTTGACTACAGGAACAAGACAGGGTTTTCATCACCCAACCTTCTTTGCCACTTGACTACAGGAACAAGTCAGGGTTTTCATCACCCAACCTTCTTTGCCACTTGACTCGTGGAATGACAGGCAAGCAAAAAAGGAAACAATCAAAGCTATTCTCTCTATTCTCAAATGAAGCGTTGCCGGGAATGGATCTGATGACCCCCGTTACTCATTATCGAGGTTATTCATCCGTTTCGAGCCGTTACTCTTGATCCAATATCTGTGGAGCGGCTCCAGTCAGAGGTCCCGGCTCATCAGGAGCACGGTTGTGGCCGTCTACAAGTATCTCTACTAATATTGACATCTTCAAACCGGAGTGAACCCAAGAAACCTACATATGAAAATAAACACCGGCTGCGAATAGTTTTAATTCGGGAATGTCCGTTTGTAGGAGAAAACATTTGAATTAACTTGAATGTGTTGGACAATTATACATGAACACGGTAATCGAACCTGGCCCCTTGGCTTAGAGCGCCACTGAGCTATCAAGGAGTCGTCCTGTGCTCAGGATAAGCCTCCCCTCAAAGTTTAAGGCAGAGTCTGGGATGGACGTGTGGAAATTAGCAGCTACATATGAGTGATCAGATACCACCGCTATCTCAGTCTCTGTCTCTGACTATATATATATATATATAGTCCTCAGATAGTGTGATGGGGGATTAAGGGTCAAATATAGGTTGGGTGAATTGAGGTGAGTTTTACAAAAGTGTTTTCCACTCTCCCTCCACACTAATGCGGGTACACTTCCAATTAATATAACCTTCTCAATCCCTACACCCATTAGTGTAATTAGTACATAAGCGTACAATCCGAACGGACAGTTAAGACGTGGTGCTATATGTATATATATATATATATTGCAAATGTCAAATCTGTTACGAGTAAAAAGAATCTGTTAGATGTGTCCCTGAACTCTAACATCAGATTTGTGTTGATATGAAGTCAATGACGTCTCTACTCAATCAGCTGAATAGCTTCAATCCAACAATCATTGTTCTCAGTGGCTCATGTTACAATGGTCCATATGGCTGAATAGTCTCAATCCAACAAACATGGTTCTCAGTAGCCCATGTTCCAATGGTCTATATGGATAACAATTGCGTTAATGTTGCAACAATGATGTTAATGTTGTCACGATGATGTTAATGTTGCAATAATGATGCTAATGTTGTCACGATGGTGTTTATGTTGCAACAATGATGTTAATGTTGTCACGATGGTGTTTATGTTGCAACAATGATGTTAATGTTGTCACGATGGTGTTTATGTTGCAATAATGATGCTAATGTTGTCACGATGGTGTCTATGTTGCAATAATGGTGTTAATATTAACTTAGTAAGGAGGAGTATAATACCAAGGTGCAATGAAGATACAAAGTGATTGCACCTTGGTAATGACAGGGACAACATCCAACCCTGATTCAGAGACCTGAAGATGGTGTCTTTGCGCTGAAACCTGTAGTCAAGTAAACCAGCCTATCGGCGTTCATGGTTTAAGGGGTGGAATCAAATTACAGCTAAGGAGCTTTTATACTGTTCAATAATAATAAAAAAAATTACATTTAATAATCCCTCCAATCTACTGTGTTTTTGCCTCTTTTCTTTTAAGACTATCTTTTCTAACTGAAGTTATTCAAATTATTGTTGACATAATTCTGTTCCCCTGTTCACGTTCCTCTGGTTTATGACTTTTAACTTCTACTCGGAGACAGCAAGTTGATTTATAAACATTTGTTTCGACCTTTAACCTTTAAATTATATTAGACAATTCATTGTAAAATATCCTGTCTTAATTTTAATATGTTTCGTGTATTTTTTATTCCTTTTATCTTTGACTTTAAGGTGTCACTTAAACTTCATTAATTTTTAAGGTTCATCAAAATTTTTCGGATTATTCTGACAATTCTATGTAATATCCATGTACCAATTTAATTTCTCCTCGTGTTTAGTTGTAAGACTATGGATTAATGGCGCCCCGCTTTGGGCGTCGATTGAAACACTACGGATTAATTCCCTGATATAATAATGCTGTGATGATGTATAGGTTGTCTATAGCTCCGTGGTCGAGCGCCTATCATCACTGAACGGAAAAGATACCGTTTAACCAGCTGTCTATAGCTCCGTGTTCGAGCACTAATTAGAACGGTATAATTAATAAAGGTAAGAAAGAGAACTGTTGATGGCTGTTTATTCACACACGGTTTATTTAAATGACACCTTTTAATTACTTATACATATTCCAATTAAATGTTTTATATTTCTGCACACTTGTGATATTAATGTAGGTTATTTTAGACTGTGACTGCCAGTGTGTGGCTCTGACTGACTTGTGCGTGGGTGGGTTTGGATCCCGGTGTATAAGTTTGGATCCCGGAGATGCCTTAAACATACGCACAATAGTTTATGTATGACATACCCCTTGCCCTTTTCTCCCCTCATCAACAGTGTAAAATCTAACTAATAGAAAGATTCCTGGCGACAGGTTTTATGAAGGCTAGCTTCTTATTGGTATAGAGAAATGGCGTTTTCTGCCAAATACTATGAAGCTGTTCCTTTTAACAGGAAAGATGGTATAAAATATATATTATAGTGGTGAGATCCTTTTCACATTGTTTCTGAGAAGCGCGTGTTTATTTATGGATGAATCTTAAAAATATACTCAACATATATTACTTTAAATAAAAATTACCTTCATCCATGACTTTTTACATAATTTAGATTAATCCAAACCAATATCATTACATAATGTTCAACCATTATTCTTATTTGACTCCTATTGCCTGTATTACATCTAAATGTTGTTAAAGGTCATTCAAGTGTTAACCACTTATTATTAGTATTTTTTAGTGAATAAATATTCCCTGGTTCTTCGTCAATTTTCATCTTAATTTTTTATCTTCAACTTACTTTCTTTTTATTATATCTATTCTTTTTCATAATTCTTGATTTAAGTTTTTCAATATATCTGTTTGATGTCGAGCGTTCCTTTGAGAATATTTAATGGTGTTAATGTTGTAACAAGGGTGGTAATGTCACAACAATGTTCTAACCCTTGTGTGAAAAATGTAACGATGGTTTAAATGTTTTAACAATTGTGTTTATGTCGTAACCTTTGTGTTAATTTTGTAACAATGATGTTGATATTATAACAATGGTGTTAATGTTGTGCATTAAACTTATAACAAAGATATTTTTATAATTTCTAGCAAATTGTATGTCTATAAGAGAAGCCCTCTTGGGTGTTTGGTTCTATTTCATGTGATCAAACAACTGTTGTCACACGTGTGTGATGCCACATATCTCTCACAAACTCGACAACTGTTGTCACATGTGTGTGATGCCGCATACCTTGCAGAAACTCGACAACTGTCATAAGTGTGTGATGCCACATAACTTGCAGAAACTCGACAACTGTCATACGTGTGTGATGCCACATATCTCTCACAAACTCGACAACTGTCATAAGTGTGTGATGCCACATACCTTGCAGAAACTCGACAACTGTCATACGTGTGTGATGCCACATATCTCTCACAAACTCGACAACTGTTGTCACAAGTGTGTGATGCCACATATATCTCACAAACTCGACAACTGTCATAAGTGTGTGATGCCTCATACCTTGCACAAATTCGACAACTGTCATAAGTGTGTGATGCCTCATACCTTGCACAAACTCGACAACTGTCACATGTGTGTGATGCCACATAACTCCTACAAACTGGACAACTGTTGTCATATGTGTGTGATGCCGCATAACTCGTACAAACTCGACAACTGTTGTCACATGTGTGTGATGCCGCATATCCCTCACAAACTCGACAACTGTTGTCACATGTGTGCGATGCCGCATATCTCTCACAAACTCGACAACTGTTGTCACATGTGTGTGATGCAGCATATCTCGCACAAACTCGACAACTGTTGTCACATGTGTGTGATGCCGCATATCCCTCACAAACTCGACAACTGTTGTCACATGTGTGTGATGCCGCATATCTCTCACAAACTCGACAACTGTTGTCACATGTGTGTGATGCTGCATATCTCGCACAAACTCGACAACTGTTGTCACATGTGTGTGATGCCGCATATCTCGCACAAACTCGACAACTGTTGTCACATGTGTGTGATGCCAGCATATCTCTCACAAACTCGACAACTGTTGTCACATGTAAGTTATTCCGCATAACTCCTACAAACTCGACAACTGTTGTCACGTGTGTGTGATGCCGCATATCTCTCACAAACTCGACAACTGTTGTCACGTGTGTGTGATGCCGCATATCTCACACAAACTCGACAACTGTTGTCACATGTAAGTTATTCCGCATAACTCCTACAAACTCGACAACTGTTGTCACATGTGTGTGATGCCGCATATCCCTCACAAACTCGACAACGTCTGGTGGTTAATCTCTGTAGAAGAAAGAGTTGGTTCCCCAACTCATATCTCTCCGGTTTATATCACGTTCCCATGATATCTCTACTGCGTCTATAGGCAGCGGCACAGAGAGAGCACACGATATTTAATTAACGACACGAGTGTACGTGACTCAACTTGGCCCGCCACATTGCTGAATTTTTTTTTGTCTAATCGTTTGTGCTCTAAAGTGCCCGAACATGAATATTTGTGCTCTAAAATTAGCCACGCTATATAACTTTTAATGTGGCGGGCTGTGTTGAGCCTTCCCTATACCATAACATGTAGAAAAATTGAGCTCAAGTTGGCCCGCCACATTAAATATTTTTTAAATAGGCCAGTTTCACAGCACAAATGTTCATGTTCGGTCACATATGAGCACAAAGAGAGCACAAACGATTAGACAATTTTATTTTTCAGCAATGTGGCGGGCCAACTTGAGTCACGTCACGAGCGCGTCAGACGGGCACATTTTAAAGTTCTTGCATCACGTTTACCGCGATCAAATACTCGAAAATACTGAAACATAACTCACCGTTTCTCGTAAACTACTTGGACAATCACAGTATTTTTTCAGAACTCTTTATAAAGACCTTAAAATACATTAGGATATTATTAAAAATCCCATATTCTAATTAGTTTGCTCTGAAAAAATTGTTTTCCAATGAAAGAACTATAATGAGGATTTTAGTGCAGACTTATTTTCCCTCCGTGTAAAAGTTTTTCCTAATTGAGATAGAGGGGTAGTATGACTGTAGAAATGATTATCATGAAGTGAATGTTATTTTTATATAAGATTCCTTCCTCCCCACCAATAACTCTCCCAGTTTGATGTGTTTAGTTACGAGCTCTTCACGCGCGCCAGGTTCTCGGTAAACTGAACATTGTTAGACCGGTCTGACCTTCCCGGTAAACATCAACCCAGAATGGCTTCAACCAAAATAAACATTAAACTTTGTTGTATTCTCAGTTAAAATAAACATGGTGGATTGTTTATAAATTATCTTTGAAGTTTAAATTGATAAATATAAGCTTATATGTTCCCCCCGTGTCTTACCACCCGCTCGAGCTACAGGCATATGTAGGCCTACTAATTACGTTAACACTGTAAGGATGAGGAATGTGGAGTTGAAAAGTTAATGTACCCGAACTTTCACGCAGGAAGATTGGCACACGGCTCTGAAAGAACAATCTCCAGTCCATCCTACCGGGAGTCAAACCCTAACCTCTTGGTCACGACCAATCCAGTCTAACACGAGAGAGTGTTTATAGCTGCAATGTTGGCTATCTCGTCATATTTTGAGCCCAATATTCTCCAGTGAACTAATGAGGATGGTGTTGTCTTTCAGGAAGCCTCCAAGACCCCTTGCAGTGAAGTGTTCCTCCTGGTCGGAGTGTCGGAGGCTCGTTACCGGTAATGAGACCCACCAAGTACACCTGTACGACAGTTAGCGGGTCAGGGAGGGTGAAAAGCACCGGGGGGGGCGACCTCCGACTGTTCTAAATACTGTTTCTTCAATCACTTGACACGGTTGCGCTGTTAGGCCCATCAGGGCGAGCAAGTCCCTTCATGCAACGCGACACTGGGCTTCTCTTTATAAGCTCCGAGGAAATAAAACATTCGGGAACACGGCATCTTGGGATTTGGATTAAATTGGAACGTTCTAGGATGCACCGAACATGTACTTTTTCTTTGACATGGATCCAACCCCCAAAAAAGCACTGAGATAGAGATAATTAGGAAGAGTGGCTCGAACTGGCTCAATATAAGTATACTACGTACACATATGTCACACATCATATAATCAGCCGGCTGCTGGTGAGTATCACGCGTGCAGAACTCCTCGCTATGTCTCTGTTCGTGTTGTAAAGTATCGTTTAAGCGAGCGTGTCAAACTCGTTCGATAAAAATGGCGCTATTGAAAATGTAAAATACTAAGGGGGACGAATTTCTGAAAATTCCGTATTTCACCATCTTGAAGTAAAAAAAAATTCAATTTAAAAAAATCCTTGTCATTAGAAAAATAAAATAAAGATTACATAACAAACATATTTATAACTATTCTATTTTTACTAAGAAATTGATTATTTATCTTTGCATCAAGTGTGTGTGTGTTAAACTTGTAAATCTAGTGTAAATTTACTTTAATATTTCAACCTAAGACAACACATTAGCTACAAATCAATAATATTATTGCTTATGTTTAATATCTAAAGGTAACATGTCTTATAACCAGCCCTGAACCTTGTTAGGGCATCTCGTCCCTCAAAATATGTTCAGAGCCGATACTGAAAGGTGGTTAATTGAATTGTAAACGAGTACCCAAGTAAATACCTGTACATTTTATTTTATTAATATATCTGGCTAGAAAGGCAGCATTTAATTCACACACAGTAAATTGGTGAACTGACAGTAAATAACTCTGTACCGGATTATAGTAAGGATATTTGGTTGTCACGGGCTAAGATTTGAAAAACGTATCATTTTGATCAAAGTTCTAAAAACGGAGGTAACGCTCCTGTCGAGAGTAGGTGAGAGAAACTGTTTGATGTTTTGTTCCGACACCGGCCACGAGTGAGATGACATGTGTGTGTGGGTGTGCTAAAGAGGGTGTGACAAGTGTGTCAGTGGCGTGTCGAGAATGGAGATCTCTCAATGACGTCCCTAGACTACAGCCCTGCTCTCTAGCGAAGGAAGATGACTCCATTATTTGTAAAAAGGGCCCTCTGGGAAACACAAACAACTTGTTGAGACAAAACATGGACACATTTTACTCTTGTATTAGTTTTATTTTGTAAATATTGATAAAACCTGTCAGAAGTAACAGTTGCAGATAACATAGCTTGACGTATGAACACATGAAAGTAGATGAAGGGCCTTTGGCAGCCAAGTACCCTTGGAAGTAGTGATGGTATCGGCTTTAAGGGCGGAGGTTGCTTATAATTGTGTGGGAATTCTCTTTCAAGTGTACACTGGCACCCTTTACTGGCACTTTACCTGGCACATCTGACTGGCACATTACCGGGGCACGTCTGACTGTCACTTTACCGGGACACGTCTGACTGGCACTTTACCTGGCACATCTGACTGGCACATTACCGGGGCACGTCTGACTGGCACTTTACCGGGACACGTCTGACTGGCACTTTACCGGGCACATACGAACGTTTTATGTTGATTGAAAGAGTTATAATTGTGTTGTGTGGAGATTGAATAAAACTTACACAAACCGTTAAATAAAACTAATTCTGTTGAGTTCCTTGTTCTTATGGCCTCGATATGTTCATCGACTAAATGTATCTTTTAGTGAGAACATCTCTGTTGAGAGGAAATGTATTTTCACTTTATAGCTCTGCACTAACAATTGTTAAGGAATAATATTTTACAGATATAAGTCTGTGAATTAGAGAAAATAGCAATTATATATACATATTATATATTTGATAATAGTTGCTCTAAATACGTGTAACTGTTTTACATATCATTTGGTATCCATGCGTTGTAATTTGTGTGTTGTTTAGTGACTAGAAACAGTTAAGTATTTAGCAAAATGTCCAGAGATCTTCATGTACGTTAATTTTTTTTTAATCCACATAGGCCAATTTATTTACTTGGTAATACTTTTACCCTTTTTTTTATGATAGTTCAACCACTTTAGAGTAACTTATGAACAAACACCATCAAAATGAAATCTGGTTGCCATTGTAACACGTGTCGTCTCCACAAAGCTCTGGTTGTACTCTACTGTCTGACGTAGTATCTTTTCAAGGTATCGGATAAGGAAGGAAGGCCCTTATAAAGAAGATGGAAGTGTAAGGACGGGAGATATAACTGGACGTCACCAACATGGAAGTAGTGGACCAGCTCATTATCTACACATACCCACATTTCACGGGACATTCTTTTAACAACGTTTACCAAGAACATTAAAATGACTGTCAAAATATATTTTGTACAATTTTTGAATGTTTATATATATGGAATAAAACAAAATTGAATATTTTCGAGAAATTGTATAGTTTATCTTTAAAATGAAATAGTGGTATATTTGGATTTTTGAATTAATAATATCAAAACGAGGCTATATATATTTTTTCTCCGTAGCAGGCTTAATCGTTCTTTGCCAATGTTACGTGAAATTGGCAAAATAAAAATTAGTTCAAAATGCACATTTACACATTCCAATCAGTCCACGGCGTCGGGTGCTCCTCCCTCGCCATCGCCGACTAGGGAGGGAACATGCAGGAGGAACCTTTCCCGACGGCAGCGTAGCGAAGAGTGTGAGAAATGGTTCCCAGCCGTGAGACCCGTTTCACTTACCCTCCCTACCCCAGGCAAACTATGGTGGCGTATTTATTGGCGTGCAGTCCACGGCACCGGGTGCTCCTCCCTCGCCATCGCTGACTAGGGAGGGAACACGCAGGAGGAACCTTTCCCGACGGCAGCGTAGCGAAGAGTGTGAGAAATGGTTCCCAGCCGTGAGACCCGTTTCACTTACCCTCCCACCCCCCGACAAACTATGGTGGCGTACTTAGCTACCATACAGTTTAATGTTGAAATAGACTGCCGAGGACTGGGGGGAGATCAACGTTTGTATCCTGGTAGGGTGTACTGGGGGTATCTTTCCACTCATCCTCTAGGCAAATTCGGGTACATTTCTTCTAAGTGAAAGCTCGAGATTCTAATCTTTGTCGGATGAATTGGGGGATGTTTTAGCTTTCAAGAGAGGGGGTAATAAACTCGCAATGATATAAAAAAAGCGCTGAGAACGAATACCTTCGCTGTAATAAATTATTCGCAATACGTTTACGTGATAGTTAATTGTTGCCTAGGTTTTAAAATCATGCTCCGGTTCGATATTGTGATAATGCTTTCTCCTCACAGACACAAAGACAGTCATTTATATCTTGTGCACCGGTTAGTCGCTGTTATATGAGGTATTTAATGTACCCACATTTGAGAGAAAAGAAGAGTGGTAAACCGTCAATGTAAAATTGCTCACACTAGACAGAGATATGGCCGCCATTTTTTTACTCCTTGAACCGTTCTACGTCATTGGTTGTCCTATATGTTGCGAGGTTAAAAGTGAATACTAAACAGCAGAAACCCGAAACCCACGCTTAACGAACACTTCTAAGAGTTATAAGAAAATACTAGGATATAGAATACTATGATACAGAATGTTCGTGGAGTTAGAATGTAAATTCACACCACAACGCTGTCTAAGGCGTCAGGACCACGATGGATAACAGCTAGTATGTTTATGACGGTAGGTAAACATGACAGGGGGTTCGAACCCCAATATTAGCTCCGTATCATGATATTTTACTTGGAGATCGGATTTCAGTAAGGTGATTCCCAGTCTCTCTCCATGCAAATACGGGCTCACTACCTTGTCCTTACCCCTTATAGTAATTTTCATTGTTTCAAAATAAAAGTAATTATGTTGTTACCCAACCTATGTCAAATATAATCATTTGAGCTGGAGAAATCTAACTGACCAATGAGGGTGGCAGCCAGTGGACCAGGATTCGAACCCCCTGCAATTTAGTATATTGCGATAGTGCTGTCTTAGCGTCGAGCGTATTTAGAGAGGTTTTTATAATATACTTTCCACTCTCCCTCCGTGCAAATGTGGGTACACTTCCTCTAATTTTGGCTTGATGAATAAGTGGCTAATTTGTTTTGTGTAAATGCTCTCTATTATGCCAACAAAATATAGTTTCGAGCATTAAATGATATTTAAAATTGTATTTAATATTACCTGTGAATTTTTGTAAAAGTTATATAATATGCAAAATATAGATGAGAACATTAAATGATATGTATAATAAAACTTGTATTTTGCTGTTATAAGTGGCTCTAGGAATAAAATTGTTGTTTCTATAATAAATTACCTCTGTGGCGTAGTTGGCTGACGCGCTTGTTTCGTGTAGAGCCAGACTGTCGAAGACGGTGGGAAGAATTCGGGAGCTCGAGGTTCGAATCTCGGTCGGGTGAACTAGGAGAGTTTTCCGGTCTCCCTCTACGCAAATGCAGGCTCACTTCCTCTAAATTCAAACTTCCGAATTATCAATCCGTTTGCCTAATTAATACTTAATCGTATAACCCGAACGGGCAGTAAGACGTGGTGCTAAAATGTGACATTTACCCGTCTGCGCTCTGTAATATTCTATTCCGGCAAAGTGGTCACGTGTGTATTGCCAGCGCCTTTCTTTCTTTCTTTGAGACCCCAAGGATTTCATAAAAACATATTCTAGGGACAAAACTGATGCGCGCAATTTGAAACACCTTATTGTTCTCCCGGGTCTGGCAACTGCAGGGCATGAAACAACCGGTGAAATATATCGGGGTTCGAATCTATGTTGAGGCGAGATTGGGGATTTAAATACCTGCCAAGGTGTACTCTTGGTAGTTCTCACTAAATTATTTCACACTTTCCCTCCACGTAAACGCTAGAACATTTCTTTTCTCCCCCCACCAGGCAAATGTGGCTTTAACCTTCCCAATCCCTGTTTCATTAGCGTAATTTGTACTTAAGCGTATAACACTAACGGGTAGTAAGACGCGGTTCTAAATACCGATAAGCTTAACCTCGTAGCTATCAACAGAGAAGTTTGGGGATTGAATAACAGTCAACCGTATCGCTCGGCCTTCAGACAAATGCAGGTACATTTTATACCTTCCTCAGCTCTGATATTACTTAAGAATTTATGTAATTACATATTATTTCGTCAAAATATAATGGCGAACATTAAATGATTTTAAAATAAATTCAAGTTATTCACTTCAATATTACTTATTAATTAATGTAAGAATTATATATTATTTCGACAAAATATAGATGAGAACACTAAATGATATTTTCTGTTGTTATAAGTGACTAAAGTAATAAAATGGTTGTTTCTAAAATAACTAAATATTTTTTTCACTTTATCCTTGGGTAGAAATCTACTGTCACAATTTATAAATTAAAATGAACGTCTGTCTGACTCTGTGTAAGTGTGTGTGTGTGTGTGTGTGTGTGCATATGTGAACTTACCACCTCACCTTAAACCAAACTTAAACCAAATCAATTTTAGTAGACTTTTGGGTGGATAGCGGCCCCTAACTGAAGATTATAGATCACCGTAAGGTCTCCGAGGCCCGTGATTGTGCATAATCAGAGCTGTGTCAATGTTATCTAGTTGTGACATCACCGGGAAAAAACCCATTGCCACACAGATAGGGGAGGGGGTGGGGTTGCGATGATGACACCGGGAAATCCCGTTTGCCTGGGGGGAGGGAGGAGTGAGGGTAAGTGAAAGGGGTCTCATGGCTGGGAACCATTTCTCACTCTCTCCGCTACGCTGCCGTCGGGAGAGGTTCATCCTGCGTGTTTCCTCCCTAGTCAGCGATGACGAGGGAGGAGCACCCGGCGCCGTGGACTGCACGCCAATAAATAAATAAAATAAACTCCATTGCCCACCCCAATCCTACCCTGGCATTAAAAACAAGTTTCGACAAAAATAAACAAGTTTAAACAAGAACCAACATGTTTGGAACACTGAAAATGGGTGGTAGAGCGGGGGTGGGGGGAAAGGGGTCAAGGGGGAAGCCAACAACCAATCAGAGAGTGACAACAACATTACGTAATCTTCACAATACAGACTCTCTCCATGTTATGATCAAAGGTCAAATTGTGATGAGAGGGCGTGCTAGGTAGTCACATTACAATAACCAATCCACAGTAAGCTCCCAGCTGGAGAAATGTATTTCCTACGTCAAACACTATTGGTAAGAAAGAGGGAAAAAAGTTTTTAGCATTGCTGACACGGCAACCATATTCGGACCAAAGGCAAATATTTAAATGTAAGCCGAACAATTTTAGTCTTCAAATTTGTATAGCATTTAGCTTAAATTTGAGTTTTTATTTAATCGAGCTTACCGAGAAAAAATATTTTATTTGCCACATTTTAAACCAAGTTTAAACTTTTTATTGAACGCAAGCCAACATTTTATTAACCACAAATAAAGTTTTCTCTAAATATTTCAATATTACAATCAAAGCCTTAATGAACACCTCGGCTTGTCCTGGGATTCATTGACACATTTTTATCTCTAGGCGTAGCTTAAGGTGGGGGTGTAGGGTGCACGAGAAATGGCCGATGTTTTTGCAGTTTTTGTATCAAAACATTTTGTCAAACTAAACTTAGCATTTCTTCAGTGCTAACCTAACGTTTGATTGTCTTCCCCCGGGGATATCAATAGTTGTGTTATGAGCTTGGTGGTATTAGACGAGAATCTTTTAGATGAAGAGAAAAGTTGTCATTCATCCCCGTACACCCTCAACAGATATTCAACAAGTGTTGATATTACCGTGTCAACAAAATTAAACTCTGGGTTTGCACTGGAGCAATATTTAATCTACTTCGACCAAAGAAATGTTTTGATACAGAAACTGCGAAAAGACAGAACTTTTCTCGCGTCCCCTGCATCCCCAACTTAAGAGGGGACCATATTTTGCTATTCTAGGTAGGTCGTACTTTCTAATTCTGCCATGGAATGGTCGGTCCTATTGTTGCAATAATTAATTTGGCTCTATTTTGAGTAAAAACCCTAATGTCTTATTTCCACATATTTCCGTGTCCACAACATATTAATTGAGGGCAGGTGTAGAGATGTAGCCCTGATCTGGCCGACTGTGTGATGAGTGCACACACACTCAACTATCAGGGAGATAGCTTGTTTTAACGCTATCTTTCAACTCGAGTTAAACAAGTACAATCTAAACATTCAAACATATAGAGCAATACCTGGTATAATTGACAGAGCGTAGTGAGCTCCTGTTTTAACTCGACCGTTTGGCATTTTATCCGGATGCCCGGATGCTTGTTCCGTGATAACTGTAAAACGCGTGGGCCAATTTCACGAAATTTTTGAGTTACTTTCTTTGAACCTAGGCCAAGCGATGTATATGTTGTATATGTTGTACATGTTTTTTCGACCTTGTTATCCGTTTCAAGATGGTGGCCGCTCTAAATGTTTTTAGTTTATTTGATCATATCAATTTCGATCATATCGATTTGAGCCCTTGTCTCTAGTTTTCTTTGTTCTCCCTCTCAAGACAATAAATTGGGTCCCCTCAGTACTGAGCTGAGCAAATTAAACTTAGAAGTACAATGGTCCAACAGCGCCTCCACTAACTCACGATCTTGAATTGGCTGGCTTCATCAGTTTATTGTGAGCATGTGATTGAGGAATACATGCCAATAGAACCTGCAGTCATCTCATCCACTAGGGATATAACTGCTGCTATTACAAACAAACTGGTTCATCTAACTCTCCCATGACACACACACGGCTATACAGCTCTGTCTCCACATGCCCATGACTAGCTACACAGTGAGATACTGACTTACCTGACACTTGATTGGAGGAGAGAATATCTTCTGGTTGTAGCTTCACCTCCATCTCCTTCAGTTTGGTGTGAAGATCACGTGTGTGAATGAACAGGAACAGTGTTGTGGAGAGAGCCATCAGGGCTACCAACTCACTCGTCCTGTAACAACATCGAGACGACTGAATTGTATCAATTCTGAATGGTACCCATTCAGACATTTCTTAAACAAGTACCACAAATAAAAAGTCTGATTTGTATCCATTATCATAATACCCACAAAATCCTGAATTGTATCCATACTGAATGGTAACCATTCAGACATTTCTTAAACAAGTACCACAAATAAAAAGTCTGATTTGTATCCATTATCATAATACCCACAAAATCCTGAATTGTATCCATTCTGAATGGTACCCATTCAGACATTTCTTAAACAAGTACCACAAATAAAAAGTCTGATTTGTATCCATTATCATAATACCCACAAAATCCTGAATTGTATCCATTCTGAATGGTAGCCATTCAGACAGTTTTCAAATAAACTACTTTAACCAAAATCATGATTTGTATCCACTGTAATTATTTGTATTATGTCCACAAAATCCTGAATTGTATCCATTATGAATGGTACCCATTCAGGCATTTCTTAAACAAGTACCACAAATGAAAAGTCTGATTTGTATCCATTATCATAATACCCACAAAATCCTGAATTGTATCCATTCTGAATGGTAGCCGTTCAGACATTTTATTAAACACGCATTACAAATAAAAAGTCTGAATTGTATCCACTAGAAATATTTGCATTATACCCACAGAATCCTGAATTGTATCCATTTAATTGCGGTACCACTTGTCTGATAGATGGTAGCAGAAGAAACTCGCCTTAACTCATTAAATATTTACTAGAGAGCAGCACTTATCCTTAACTCATTCCGGGCTAACTAGAGAGCATCACTATCTCTATATTAATATAAAAATATAATCTTTTTAATTATTATTGTCTTATTACTTTAAAATCTAAACACGGATTTTCCGACTTAATTTTTAAAACATTACATAATATATCTGTGATTGTTCTATATATATAACCCTACTATCATCTGGTTGGCGATCCTGTATTTAAATACTATTATTATGAAAATTGACAGCAGTAGATACTTTAACGACGCCATATTATCTGCACACAGAAAAACTGGGTTGAACTATTCCACACCCACATAAACGTTTGTTTTGGGGATTTTGGGGTAAAATGCAGGCTTGTAACGATCTAAATATGTTACTAGACCACAAAGTAGAAAGGTTTATAGTTACATGAATTTTAACTTGGATTTTAAAGAGTGCGCTAGAATAGCTAGATGAATTATACAATGCAGGTGTTTTATACAATATTAATATAAGATTTTTACGTTTATTTTGCGCTCATTTAAGGTAACAGGTGTTTTATACTATATTAATATAAGGTTCTCACGTTTCTTAACACGTTTATTTAAGATGCTACAGCTTCTAAAAAAGAATTTGTGTCAAGAGCACAGAGCAAAGCCCTGATAGGAAATTCAAATCTCTATCCAACCATATAAGTGTGCATAGTCCTAGACCCTAAAGATCTGAGCAATTTAACCAAAGCTTGAGGAAGTACGGAATTTTTTTCAGTAAAATCATCTTTACACGTTTTTTTAAGGCGCTACAGCTTCTAAAACAAAATTTGAGTCACGTGCACAGAGCTGAGCCGTGATGGTCCTAATTATCCTCTATTCAACAATATATTTATTCGCAGGCCTAGACCAGGTATAGCTCCCGATTTGACCTAAGAAAAAATAAATATACAATTTTATTTTTATTTAAAATTCTGTTTTAATTCCTCTTACGTCAAAATCATATTTGTGTCTATTTAAATGGTGAATTTGTAAGGTTTTAAGATCATCTGCATACTTGTGTATTTTTTAACTTCTTATAATTTCTTCTTCATTTGTTGTACCTTTGATATTTCCTTCCTTTTCCAACCACTATCCTATTTCTATAGAAATAAACATCTAACTAAAAATGCTTGACCCTGACAAATTCTCCCAACAATATTTTTCTTCTTATTCAACTTTCTTGTACCTTTTAAATCCGAGAGCCTTGATGTTAACAATGTTGATAACTTATTACTTATTGTTGATCATCCCACAATGTTTCAAATGTTTAAAGGAATATCATCTTTATCATAAGTAGGTTAGTTACAATCTTGTTAATTTAAATGATTGTTTATTTAGTATTTGGTATTATATCTTCTATTTTCTCTGGACTATTCCCATTTTTAATGTCTAACTTTATTAACCTTACAATTTATTGTCTTATCTCCACACAATATTTTACAATTACGATGGTTTTTCTCAGATCTGGAGATGGTTTACCACCAAACATTTCGTCAAACCAGGAGAGGGGGATGAAGAGAGAGAAGATATAACTTTATCAATAAACTACCATTTGTAAATGTTTATAGGGTACATTAAATTATGTTGAAATAATGGTTTTAGCGTCGCGTCTTACTACCCGTTAGGGCTGTAATCATATGTAGGGACACAGACTTTTTGTGAACAGTGCTTTCACGAAAGGTTTGAAAAATCAATTTCCAAAGCGCTAAAACATGTTTCAAGTTCAAAGATATAATTATTACGTAATTTTGAGTCCACGAAATATTAATATGATTCTTATCAGCACCCCACGTTCGAGTTATACGCACAAAATTTAACTACACTGAGAGTTTTAAGGATTAGGGAGTTTAAACTTTTAGGAATTGTTCCCGCATTTGCGTAGAGGGAGAGTGGAAAACTATTTTGGAAAAAAACCTCAAACTACCTTCGAACCTTGATCTCCCCGTCACCGGCAGTCTAGTCTACTGCGAGAGTAGCGCGTTAGACCACGGGACCACCGAGGCGGGTTTCACGATAAAAAACGATAAAGGCACATATACTCGAAATTGAATTTCTCTGACTAATTATTGATAGTACTCGTATTTTATAGGCAAAATCACCCGCCTCGGTGGCGTAGTTGGCTAACGCGCTTGTCGTGTTGAGCTCAACCGCTGAGGACGGGGAGATCGAGGTTCGAA